>KN477862.1:0-15497 GCA_000787095.1 Periophthalmodon schlosseri | reverse complement strand
TAGAAAGAGAGAGGGAGGGAGGAAGGAGAAAGGTGATAAAGAGAAAAAGAGAGAATAGAGGGATCAAGAATAGAAGAGCACAAGGGAGAGGGAGGGAGGAAGACGAAGTGAGAATGTGGAAGGGAGAGAAGAGGAGTAAAGGAAGAAATAGAGATGAGGAAGAGGAAGGGGAGGAGAGAGGGTGTGGCTTGGACCTCACCCACCAACCAAAGAGCTCTCAACACAGGATGAGAAGGAGAGGGGGAGAGAGAGAGGAGAGGGAGAGAAGAGAGAGAAAGAACCATGGAGGAAGAGAGGAGAGAGAGGCTAGCTCACCTGCTCTGCGAAGGGCTCTCAACACAGGGAGAAAAGGGGGATGAGGAGAGAGAGGAGCAGGGACTGGCTCTGACAAGGGCAAATGTCACCATAAGTTTGGATGTGTCTCCTCTGTGGGCTGTGCTGTTCATTAGTGACTGATACTGAAGCCAGAGGATGACAAGAAGGAAGTGATGAGTGTGTGAAAAATGAAAGTAAAAATATACACATTAATTCCACTTTACATCTTGTTTTTGAAATTAAGATTCATAAATGCATTTAACATATGGACGTGTTGTATTCACTTTTTATTTTTTTTTAAGCGTTTCCTGTTTCCATTAGCATGCAGTGAGATACAGAATTGTTTGGCATTCGTCCAGTTTTAATCAAACCTCACATTTAAAGTTCAGGAAATGGGGGCATTATTGAATCACTAAAGTGTGTTTTTATGACACGTTTGTGAATTCCTGTCAAAAAATAAGGTTGAACATTTATAGATTTTCAGTTCACACACAGTCAATCTCCCATAGAGTTACACAGGCCTCTGCCCTGCACCTGAGATTATAACCTCATATTAAGGAATGTTGTGAGTGCAGCCAATAACAGAAATGTATCAATAGCAATAGTAGCACTTTATAATAACTACATAATATTTAAGCATGAAATAAGACTTCATCTATAATAAAGAAATAGCTTATTAAGAATGATTCAGGCTCAGTTACAACCTAATTAAGGGGATAGGGGTTAGGTTTTTGTTTAATATTTTAAGCAAAATTTGCCATTCTCCAGTACAGATATATTGTATAAGCAGCTCTTGAGATCAAAATAAGTCTGCTGCGTGCTGTCTGCATCTAATTATAAATCAGGAAGTGCATGGGTAACATGCTAGTTGTTGTTAGCTTTACCATGAGAGCAAAAATCCACACTGGTCTCTGAAAATCATAATGTAAAGTGAAACTCATTGTGGTGAATAATTGCGATGCTCAGAATGCATTAGGTAAGTGAGAAATAACTTTGGACCACTGCAAACCATTTAAAATGAACTAGTTCTGTTTTTCACATTTTTAAGACACCAAAAATCAGGTACAGTGCCTTTAATGAACTTTTTGTTCATTATGAATGAAGTTTCATGCTTTGTTAGGGTAGTTATTATAAAGTCTTACCATAATTATTATCAAAATAAAGCATTCACTGTTAAATAAATACATTCTTTTTGCAGGCTTTTGTTCAGAATCTGCACAAAATCCCAAACAAAGCCAGACATAAAGAGTTTTAAAGCCATCGTGTAACTGCACAATTGGGAGAGCATGTTTTTAGTCTCGCCACATTGGCCCTGGCTGCTGCAGTGTCTGGGGGCCTGTACAATTAACACATAGCTCCATCTCGCCCCTGGCCTCCCAATAAGTAGAAGGCAATTATAAACGCGAGCTCTGCAAGACACAAGAAAAGCCAATGACACAGCTATCTATGAAATTGAAGAGGGAAAAACACTGCAGACATTTAATGAAATGATTGAAAAAGCAGAGCTCGCAGACACCCTCACCCGCAGGTAGTATTATTATTTTTATGACAGCACGTTTATTTGGAAATGAGATGATTCGTGTCAAATGCCAAATCCTCAAAAAAGAATTGTTAAAAATAATTGTCCAGAGTTTCGTCAGTTTTATCTCCAATCGCAGGAAATTGTGTTGGAATATTTTGTTCAGCATCGCGGATACAAGGATACAATTTTTGATGTGTATTCCAAGACATGATTCGGAAGTTTTATAATTCACAAGTGGACATCGATCACATCTGCTTGATCTGGTTTGAGAACTCCCATTAGGGGCCTGAATGATTTGCAAAATATGACTCAGGTACAGTTCAATAGACCTAGTGAACAAACAGAAACTGTAAACAAACAGGTGTGTTAGTTTCAGTGTAGTTAGCTCCTCCCTTTAAACAGATATAAGGCAGTGTACACCAGAAATCTGACCAGAACTGAAGAAGCCACTTGGATGAGCAGCGAAACTTGTGTCCAGGTGACAGAATTGAATTTGACATACCTGGACGACTGAGGGATTACACAGGCATTGTTTTATATTTAATAACCAACACTCACACAAACACCACATTCATACTAAGGCAAGTGTGGGTCAAGTGCCTTGCCTAAGGACACAACAAGAGTGGCAAGTTTTGCCACTGTTGACCCACTGTGGCACCTGATATTCCGAACGGTCTACCATTCAAGTACTAAACAGGCCCAGCCCTGCTTAGCTTCTGAGATCTGACGAGATCAGGCTTTGACCACTGTGGAACATTACAGGAAAACTCCTTCTCCATGGATACAATTATGTGGCATACCCTCCATGAGAAAAGTTACGTAATGCAACTTTATACGATTACATTTTAATATTATTATCCAAAACCAGCACCTGTCAGTATAAAATGCCTCGAAGTTAACTGTGCTCAAAGTTAGTTACCATGGGGATAAGCATTAATTACTCTTAGAACACAATGCTGCGCTTTGCTAACGGCACTTTTGGTACAATTACAATTGAGCGAGATCTGTCCAACCCAGTCACTCATCAGCCCCGATTTTATCTGCCAAAATGATCCAGGACGGGCCCGATACCTCAGGCTAACACATTGCTTAGTGATGGCCTAAACATTATTGGAAATCTGCCTTAGCTTGTACGTGCCAAAATGGGAGGTAGGCTAATTCTTGACCAGTGGGGTTAGCTAATGACTGAAATATAGCACTTACATATTTGAGTCTTTGTTTGAAAATAAACACGTGAAACAAGCAAGTCAGTCACGGTGCTGAAATGATTGAGGGATGCTTGTAACCATGGAGACATCATTGCTTTGCATAGAATGTTCCAGAGTTTGGCATTAAACTCACCTATATCTTGCATTTATTCAGTTACAGGTTGGCCATGCAGGTGGAATTTGCTGCTTGTCTCCATAGAGAACCACAACAAATTAAATAATAGGAAGTTAATGTTGGTTGATGGCGTTAGCTAATGCCTGAATATCTTCTTCACTTCTTTGGGTAATTGTTTGAAAATACACACATGGAACAAGCTAATCGATGGTGCCAAAATGATAGTGCTTTGAGGAATGCTCGATTCCATGGAGATGCCATTGCTTTGTCTACAATGTTCCACAGTTTGGCATTAAACATTTACAGTTGAAACCAGAAGTTTACATACACTATATAAAAAGACACATATGCTTTTTGAAATGAGGACTAAACCAGTTTTAGGTCAATTAGGATTACCAACATTATTTCTATTTGGTAAATGCCAGAATAATGAGACAAGGATTTTTTTAGACAATTTTTCATTACTTTCTCCAAAGTCAGATGGTATTCTTCCACAAACTTCTCACAATAGTTGGCAGGAATTTTGGCCCATTCCTCCTGACAGAACTGGTGTAACTGAGCCAAGTTTGTAGGCCGCCTTGCTTGCCCATGCTTTTTCAGGTCTGCCCATACATTTTCAATAGGAACGAGATCAGGGCTTTGTGATGGCCACTCCAAAACATTGACTTTGTTATCATTGACTTTGTTTAAGGGCAGTTTGGCAGTATGCTTCGGGTCATTGTCCATTTGAAAGACCCATTTGCACCCAAGCTTTAACTTCCTGGCTGATGTCTTGAGATGTTGCTTCAGTATTGCGACATAATGTTCTTTCCTCATGATGCCATCTATTTTGTGAAGTACGCCAGTCCCTCCTGCAGCAAAACAACCCCACAACATGATGCTGCCACCCCCGTATTTCACAGTTGGGATGGTGTTCACTCTTACCAGCTTCAGCCAGCATCTTCACAAGGTCTTTTGCTTTTGTTCTTGGGTTGATATGCACATTTCGGATCAAAACACGTACATCTCTGGGACACAGAACCTGTCTCATTCCTGAGTGGTATGATGGCTGGACATTCCCATGGTGTTTATACTTACGAAAAATGTGGCAGTTTCAGGCATCTGGAAATTGCACCCAGGGAAAAAACGTACTTGTGCAAGTCTACAATTCTCATTCTCTTCCTGATATCTTGGCTGGGTTCTTTTGACTTTCTCATGATGTTACAAAACGAGGTATTGTGTTTAAGGTGTGCCTTCAAATGCATCCACAGTTGTGTCTTTAATTAATTTAGAAGCTTCCAAAGACATTACATCATCATCTGGGTTTTCCCAAATTGTTTAAATGCATAGCAATCTTACTGTAAAGTAATGAAACATTTTCTTTAAAAAAATTGCTTTTAACTGTACCTAGTTTGCATTTACTCAACTGCAGTTTTTTGTTTTTTTTTGTTTTTTTTATGACCTCAAAGAAAAAAAAAAATGCATTTTTTACTGTGTGAAGGAATCACCTCTCCACAGATTTAACTTATAACTTGCTTTGGCCAGGTGATATCTATCTCCCTGGAGATGCCTTTGAAAAACTATTAACACTGCTGATTGAAATAATACGAGGTAATTGTTGGCCATTGGGGTTAGCTAATGACTGAAATATAGTAATCAGTTCATTGAGCAATGTCCTCGTTTGAAAATACACACATGAAAAAAGCAAGTCGGTCGTGGTGCCAAAAACGCTAGCGCTTTAAGCTAGGAGGAAAGATGCCCAGTTTGACGCTAAAGGTTGCCAGCAAATATCCATAGACACACCGTGGCTTATTTCTTGGAATGAAGTGCCAAGATTGTCTGGTAGATGTCTTGTTTAATGCATGTGGAGAGGGGAGGCTGGAGCAGATTAAATTGGCTTTTGAAACTGTTGTGCATTGGCGTGTATGAAACGCCTGACAAAAACTCAATGCTCCAATGTCTCAATAATGAAGAAATGTTTCGTAACAACATTTTTTGTTTCAACTTTTTCTATTTACGTCAAGCTAATCATTAGATGCTATGTGGTAATGTGTAGCAGATGCCACACAATGATTCAAAATGTCTTTGAGATTTAGAGGCATGACAAATGACGTCTGTAAAGGTCAAGTAAAAGATTCATTCAACTCAATTAACTGAGCAATTTGAATGATTTTAAGATTGATCACAAGCCAGTCTGTCTGTCTGTCTGTCTGTCTGTCTGTCTATCTATCTATCTATCTATCTATCTAGTCTTGTCTAGTTTAGTCTGATTCAACCATGATGTACATTTAGTTTGTTCCAGTCCCAAGCCTGCATAAATTGAGTGTGTATACCAATGTGTGTGCAATATCCTATAATGTCAAGTAAGCACTGCATAACTTTTCTGGTGAAATGCCTGCTACCTGCTTGACTTCATGTCTCCATGGAGATGGTAATCTTAATACCATTCTGTGAAACATTCCACGAAGAACAATCAATAAGTTTCAAGTTATATGCAACATTTTTGGGAGACTTTTCCAGTTTAAAAGATATAATTATTTTAAATAGTTAAATGCTATGGCAACGGTCCTATTTTTCATCATTCTGAAACCCATGGAGACCAGCAGGTGGTGAACACACCACCAGAAAAGTTGCATAGTGAGCTTTTAAGAAAAAATGCTAAAAATGCTAAAGCTAATGATTTTCTGTAGGAAATGTGTATGTTAAAATAATTATGCTGATTACTACTTTGAGCATGTGCACGTAAAGTAAATATAACTAAATGTGCTTGTCCCATTAGAATGCAGTCAGTGGGGCCCTTTGCCTGAAGACAAACGACTGAAACTTTATGAAAAGTTAATTTAAAACTAACCTTAAAGAAACACATTTATTGAAAACCAAATCAAATACGTTTGTATGGGTCTGTTCAGCACAATCGTCGCCCTCAGGCTTTTTAATAAGAAAACTGCAGCAAATCAAGACCAACAAAGATGCAATGATTAAGAGCTCCCTCATGCCACTCAGTCAAATCAGACTCTTAAAGACCTCCCCAGACCACACATCTGGCACACTGACATTTTATCAAGAGAATATGTGAATGTATTTAATTCATGTATTATTTATTTTATTCTGTTTTATTTCAAACTGAGGATTTGCTTAGAACATGTATTTAAATGACCCTGTCATGCCTAGTGACTTTGGGCTGTGGATGGTAAAACTCCGACCTCCACCAGTCACCCATTTACATAACACTTCACCCATGTTGCCTGTGTGAATGTTGTTAAGTGCGTTGCTCAAGCACACAACAACACTTTAAACTGGATAAGAGCGAAATTTAAACATCCAATCTTCTAGTTGTAAGGTGTGAAATTGTTCATCACTGTGGCAACCATCCTAGATTCTCATGTGACAGATGTTGGACTATTCATTTTACTGGAAAATAGTTGAGATCATTATGTTTGGGTTATCGCTGGAAATCTTGCCTCGTTTTTTATGTTGGTGAAGTTTGTATTTGTGCTTCCTGATTGGACACGGGCAGCTAATATGACATACGCAGAGGTATTTCCATAACTAGCAGCCATACTGTAAACAAGACAGAGAGAGTTCAAGCTGTAATTAGACTGTAACAAATAAATTCTAACACCTTTATTTTCTTAAATGAAGGATTCAACTTGCGATTAACAATTTAAAACCAAATATTGTACATTTTTGTGGAGCTGCGTGTGCCACTTGCTTGTCTCCACAGAGATGTTATTGCTTTGAATGTTCCACACTTTGGCATTAAACCTAATGATCTTGCATTTAGATGTTTTATAGCCCAAAATACATTGACAAACATGTATTCCTGTGAGAAGGGCCACCTCTCCACAGATGTGAACTGTAACCTTGCTAAGTGGTATCCACAGGTTGCTGTGGAGCTAGATTAATTCCACACTGTGTAACTTTCTTGACAACAATATGACATCTCCATGGAGACAAGCAGGTGGTGGATCATCCACAAGAAAAGTTACAGAACTAGTTCATTTTAAACAGTTTGCAGTGGTCCAAAGTTATTCCTCACTTTCCTAAGGCATTTCAAACATCGTAATTATTCACAGCGATGAGTTTATAAGAGCTTTTTACAACAAGGAGAGTTTTGCTGTCACAGTAAAGGTAACAACACCTAGCATGCTAACAGACCAGTTCCTGATTCTCAGACAATAAAACTTTATAATTATATGCTGACAGTACACTGGATTTTTTTTTTTTTATCTCTTTTTTTTAATCTCAAGAGCAATATATCAGTACTGGGGCAAGACAAACTTTACTCAAAGAAATTGAAAAACAGTGCCCTGAATGCCATACTATGAATCATTCCAGACAAAGCTATGAAGTATAAAAGTTACGCATTGCACCTTTACATGATTATTATTCACACTAAAAAAACTACATTTTTCAATGCACAAACTATTGAGTCCAAAATGTCAGCCATGAGAAGTTATGAACCTGGCCTTGGAGCGCCGCCCGTTTACAAGTGGGACCGAGACCTTTAAAAGTGTACAAGTCTTTTAAAGGCACGCCTCGGGAGCAGATTTGATGGACTGCTCCTCCACTTTCTTCAATATGTATTTGGTTAGACGCCGCAGCCACATAAATAAGGTTAGGCTTATTAAATTATGCTTGACAGTTGTGTGAAAGTAGATGCTTCCAGTGGAGCTCGAGAGTCAGGGGGATCTTGATAATATGGGCCGAAATAAAAGGTCAAGCTGACAGAAGAATTACAAAATGGCACAGATGTCAGAATGCGTTTTATTAAAATGCCAATATTTAGCTGTATCCATCTAAGCAGGTCATCACGATAAGGCCTGCCGTATATACACTTTTGCCTTTCTGTCAGCTTCTGGCATTTTCTACAGCGCAAATGATGTAGGAGAGGTTCATTTGTGGAGGAAACAAGTTTGGCGGTCTACTTCATATTTTAATTTTTGTTCCAGGAGAGGCTTTTGAAGTTTGGTGGAGAATCCAGCAGTGCACAGTAATTATTTTGTGAAGAGGAGTTGAAGGAAGCTGGGAGATAACATAATGCAAGAAAGTCACATCAAATGTAAGTTTTTATGCACAAGAATGGACGATATGGAAAAATGTTATATCACAATTGTCTTAGTGCATAATCCACGTCCTGGTAATGTGCCGTTTAAGTGGCCATAAACAGGTCAGTGAAGCTTTGTTTCTTCTACTGAGAGATCAAACCTCACTGCGATTGTTTAAATCCACCTGTCACTCACTCTGGCTGACCAAAGGGAGTAGGAGTTTGAGCTTTGGAATCATAATGTATTCTCAAGATCGGCAATTGCAGTTACTACTACTACTGCTATTACTAAAACTATCACAACTATTACAACAACTATACAACTGCTACCACTACAACTGGTACTACTACTAAAGCTGCAACCACTACAACTGCAACTACTACAACTACTACTACTATAAACTATTCATCGACTCTTTTAGCCCAATTCAATTCAAATTTATTTATATAGCACATTTATTTATTTATTTATTTGGTTGGGACATTGCACGTTAATGAACAGACATGATTTAACATGAGCGTAAACACGCCGGATTATAGCCAAAGGCTAATTTCCATCCGTTGTCCCAAGGGCTGGGGTTACAAAAGGGTCAAAAATTAATCATTAAAAAATAACAAAAATAATAAAATTGCACACTACACTCATTGCACATTCCATTCATTACTCATTCCACTCATTACACAGTCCACTCATTACACAGTTCCCATTATTGCACCATCCAAGATATTGCACATTCCAATCACTGCACAGTTCCCATAATTGCATATTACAGTCATTGCACAGTTCCCATTGTTGCACCATACAAAGTATTGCACATTCTATTCATTACACAGTCCTCATATTTAAGTCAGTTTGCCCACCAATTCAAGACACTTTTAAAACCCACCCCCCTCCTCTCTATAGAGGAGTTAAAATCACATTGCCACTATAAATGAGTGCATGTTTGGTTTGACCATAGCCAGTTTTTCATTTGACCTCTAAAAGAACTGTACGTGGGACTTTCTCTACGTGGGACTATTCCACAGGTTCCCACCTTGGACAGATAGTACATTCTGACCAAAGGTGGTCCGTCTGTGTGGGATCAGCAGGTCACCTCTGGTGGTGGCTCGTGTGGTCCTTACTAAATTGTTATATTTAATGTACTCCTTTAACAGTGGTGGTGCGAGAGAGTGTAGGACCTTATAAATTAGACAAGCTCTTTTAAGGTTGACCATGTTATTGAAGTCCAATAGTCTTTGCTTTTTCAGAACGTGACAGTGGTGGTGGGAAATGGGTTTTTTGTCAAGTATCTTCAGACCTCTTTTATAGAGGTTTTCAATGGTTTTAAGTGTTGTGGGGCAGGCAAGAGACCAAGTAGTTAAACAATAGTCTATGTGGGAGATGAAATAAGTTTTAGTGGCACTCATGTTTAAGTTATTCCGGATGTGGCGAAAATTCTGATTATTGAATTTAATTACCTGGGATACTTTTTTTTACGACAAAGTGGGGTCTAGGATAACTCCAAGACACTCAAATTCTGGGATCAGATCAAGTTCTACTCCATTAAGAAAGACATTTGATTGCTTTAGTTCAGTATGACATTTTGAGAAGAACATACAGACTGTTTTAGTGGTGTTTAATAAGAGGCACGAGTCCTTAAACCAGTTATAACAACTTCAACTGCCCAAAGTGCTTCACATAAAAGTCAACAAAAAACAAATATACAGATCACACGATACATAGGAAAAGAACAATAAAACACCAACATATCCTGTCTAGCTAGTATTAAATATCTTGCTGACCTCAGGGCTCTGGGGGGAGTATAGAGCTCTAGTAACTCCATCAAATAAAGAGGACCCATAGAGTGGAGACAAAAAACTCACAGAGTGCAGACTGGACCCATAGAGTGCAGACATTTAAACACAATCTAAACACAAACCCAGGTTTATTCTTTCCTTAGACCTGCTGTAATACTCCAGGAGTGTGTCCTCACTGGAGTCCGATGTCGACTTAGACGTATTCTAGTACTGGATTAGTCCTGGTCTAGTCCAGGTTTAGCTCTGAGTTTACTTCCATTTAGAAGTGGTGTGTGTGAAGTGAATGCACAACTATTTATTACATTCTTCTTTTTATTTATTTATTTATTTTTTAATTTTCAGGTTTGCGCTGGGTTTAAGTTGAGTGGTTGAGAGCCAGTTGATTTAGAACTGTCATGGGATATACTTTTGTGCCTACATGTTTATGTCTGTGTGTACTTGGCCAGCTGGCTGCATTGAAATGCCCTTCAAGGGACTAAGAAGGGATTTTACTAGTTTTATTTTGAATGAGGACTATAGTAGCATTTAAAAAGAGCTCTTATATTTGAGTTGTATTTTATCGCTTTTATTGTGCTGCACTTTGAAAACTGATTCTGTTTATGAAACTTTAATGGAGGTGGATTTGATTGGAGGAGACATGAGCACAGATTAAATGAATATAACTTAATGTTGTCTGCATGTATATAAAACATCTAAAAGTCCTTATTGAAGTAGTCTGATTCCTGGCCCACTTCCTCCATCTCTGTCTGAAAAGATAAACAAGTTTGCAGTGACTTTCCAAATGTATAAACTCCTCTAAGCATCTGTTCGTTTCATTCCCTTAGCAACCATACAATCAAATCTGTTTACATCCTTTTCAAACTAAGAATAATGTTAGAACTGGATCCAATATGGCTCCCTACACTGCTATGCGTTTAAAATTTAACTCAAATAAATCCAAGTAAAATATTCCATCTCAAAATGTCATATTTACATTCAAAATCCAGCCTTCATCATTCACATATGCCACAACCATCCATCTTAATCTAAATACAATGATTTTATTCCCACTATAATAGCATTTTGCGGCTATGTACGGTGCAGTCTGTTTACCAAATGAGATATTGTGACAATTTTATTTGCTTGTAGGTACAACCGTAAATTTGATGGAGTACACGTCAAATCAGTGTCAGACACGTGCTTATTTTCATCAGCAGCCATATTGGATGCTTCGTTAGAAAGGTGACAGCATCTCCGTATCCCCGCAGCACCTGGACCAAATTGGTTTTTAAATAAATGTCAGTCTGGGTTTTACATTAGCAGTTTGCATAACTTTTTTGGTTTAAATAAGATAATGTCACTTTTGCTTATTCCCGCATCATTTGCACAAGGCCAAAATGTTATTAGCTGGAAATGTAACAGGGTTTCAATGTAATGCTATTCATGGGGTGGGTACACTGTGATAAGATCTGATTTGTGGGTTGTATTTTTTTGGCTAGTTGATGCTTTAACTTTGATATCTACATGTGTGAATACTTTAATGCTATAATCTAGGCTATATACACTATAACTACCAAACATATACTGTATAAAGAAGTGGACTAAGTGAGTGTGATGTCACTCACAGCATTCCGCTCCAGTCAAATGAAGCTCATTGAGGCTAGCAGTTATAGTGGCCAATTTGGAGCCGGAGCCTCATTTGGAATTCCGACCGCGAGCATCATAGCAACCAAAGAGCCAATCCGGAGCGAGGCTGTTGAAGGTAATGCCCTTTCCTGCCCGCACCGCTGGTTTAGTTGGGAGCGTGCACTTAACAGCGCTGTCTATCAAACCTGTTGCTAACACTAGCAGGCGCGACCTCGGGGAAAGAAGGCGCCTGATTTGTCTGTTATTAATGTTCATATCTTAATTAACAGACACAATAGTGAAATAAAAATACCAGGATCATGTAGAGCGGGTTAATAAGAACATTTTAAGACCAAAATGATGAGGCTGACAGCAGCAGTTACGGAGAGAGGGGTGACATGTTGTTTTTCTATGTAATGTGAATTGGAGCCAGAGTCACTGGAGCTGGAAGCGAGCCCATGCTCACTTCCTGTTTGGAACATGGTAGCTAGCAGGTTAGCTATGTACATTTATATATGCACAGTATGCTACTAAGGGCCTCCTTTCTAAAGCATTTGCTCACAAGCTAAACAGATACCCACGCTAAAGCTGAGCAAAAACAGGACGCAGCTGAGTTTTGCATTTCAGACAGACGCAAAAAAATTCAACGTAATTTTGCTCCTATGAATGTGTAAAGTTTGAGGTGGGGTGCTGACAGGTTTATCACAACTATGAGAGCAAAAAGTGTGTGAGAATATAGAACGATGGAGAGATGGGAGATGCAAACTTTTTACACAGGATAGCTGCTGCAATTTGTACACCAATAAACCAAAAATAATTCCTCTCAGATTTATCAGCGCTGGTTAACCTGCTGTTAAAAGTGTTCACAGGTCCCCATCAGGCACTCCCTGATGCAGATGATATGTGAGAATGGTCGGAAGCAGGGATCAAATGTGAATTTGCAACAACACTTCAACAATTCTCTCATTAACAGGTGAGTTTTGCAGCAGAAATAATGCACTTATCGATAGTAAATCATGTGTAACACGAACACAAATTGCACCTGCTGTTTTTCACTTTATACTCGCAGTTTAACACCACTGAAATCTTAAATCAGACCTATTGCCCAAAATCAACTTTTCCGAGCTTTAAACCATGTCATTTCCCCTTCTCATTTACTCACCCAAAGTTGTATATGGAGTGATTTGTGCATGTTTGAGTAATCTTTAATCTCTTATTTTCAAGACCCCATATTGCCAATCAACCCCTGCTTTCATCGCCACCGGTACACGCTCACTGTGACGTATGCACTTCCTTCTCCAGTTGTGTTTTCTTAATCAGTGATACTTGTAGGATTCGGCAGCGTTATCTAGTCATTTTGGTACAAATGAAAAAAAAAATCCACGGCTCGCTAGCGTGATCTGCAGCTACCAATTGGAGGGGCTGACAGCTACACGGCTTGTTGTTGTGATGATGTTTACGTCAGCTCCCATTGGGCACTGCAGTTTTCTAACACAGAAGTCAGTGTTTCATTAATTCAGTTGTTTTAGATGAATATTGTGATTTCAAATGTGCAAATTATTTCATAATGATCCACGGGTGTCAGAGATTATAACTATAGAGCAGACACAAGCACAATATGGCTGCTTTAAGTGTGTTTTTTTTTTGCCATTTTAAAAAATCTCATATATTAAAAGAAATCCTAAATGATTTTAAAGAGGCAATACCTGATTTTATTTATTTACTTTTATTTTTGTCTTAAAACATAAAATCAGAATTGGGTTCATTTGAAACAGCTTGCAGTGGTCCAAAGTTGTTCCTCACTTACTAACACATTCCTGAACATCATGATTATTCACCACAATGGTTAGAGCGGAGTTTTGGTGTCACTGTAACAGTAACTAACATGCTGGCCATGCACTAATAATTTGATGCAGACAGTACACAACAGATTTATACTGACCTCAAGAGCTGCTTATATAGTATGTCTATACTTAGTCAAGACACATTTTGCTCAAAAAAATGTGTTTTAACAAAATATGTCACATTTGTAGCTATAGTGTGTAATAATTCTTGATAGAAAGTACATTCTTATGGGATGAACTCAAAAGCATAAATCTCACCAAATTATCACCTGAGTTTAGCTGGAGAAAGTTGTTTTGCATCCACACACTGATCTGTTGGATGCAGTGGCAGAGTGAATCCACTGTCCATATCCACACACTGATCTGTTGGATGCAGTGGCAGAGTGAATCCACTGGTCCATATTCACCTGCTGCCAGTGAGACATAGATCTGAGTGTCATCTGCATAGTTGTGGTAGAACACATTATTGCTGCGTGTTAACTGGCCTAATGGCAGTATGTAGAGATTGAACAACAGGGTTCCCAGGACTGACTCCTGGGGCACCCCACAGGTCAGGGACATTTTATCTAAGACACATTTTCCAATTTCAACAAAGTACTCCCTGTCTTCTAAACAGGACTTGAACCAGTTTAGTGCAGCACAAGCGATTAAGATTGAATGTCATATCTACAGCAAAGAACATGTGAAAGGTTTAAAGAATTAGATATTTTCACAATAGCCGCAGTGGGTCAATGTTCACTAACAAACCAACTGATTCCCTCTCCAATCAGTACTGCCATTGTGTCCTTGGGGAATACAAATTGCCTATGTTATTCAAAGGTGCAGCACAACTTTTGTGATGGGGCATGTCCCCCGCATGATTCCATGCAAATAGAGAGTTAAAACCATACTTGGGAACATTCTCCATGGATAAGTTTTGTAACCAGAATAGTATGTGTGGCAGTCTGAAGTTCTACACATCCATCTGGGATGACTCTCACTGAAAGAGATCGGAATCAATGATTGGAACGTTCAAACAAATACTTCAAGCGGACTGGTCAAAGCGTCTCAACTGCGGAACAAGATGAAAAACCAAACTTTTGTTGAATCCAGGTGAGAGAAAAGCACAGACGTCGTACATGTTCACAAAGGCACAAAGTGTTTCCCTCTGCATGTTTTTCACAAACTAAACAGTCTGTATTGATGCTAAAATAGGCTGAAGTATGTCTGTCTGCATCGCCATATTTTTTTAATTTATTTGGCGCTGGTTCAGCCCAAGTCTAGATTACCACATACAAACGATTCAGCCGGAGCCCAACAAGACGGATTCTCAAGAGTTTTGAACTCACAAAAATCACAAGAATCTATCTTGCTAGCCATCCTGTGGAATATTATAGCCAAAACATGTCCATGGAAACAAGCTGGGCAAGATGCAAGCATGCTCACTGTAAAGACACAACAAAAGTGAATAAAATGATAAATAAAATAAACAAATACAATAAAAATATATAAAATCAATAATAAAATCATTAATTTTTCTATAAAACATGTTGTATCCAGTTCTCTACACATGTGGGCTACATAGAAAAACAGCATTATGTGTATAGCTCCTAAATGTTTAAGATCAGACGTTCTCCCAAAGGCACCGTGTTTGATCTGTGGTTTTAAGGATTCTGGCCTTGCTAAGCCTCATTAGAGTTTTTTGTTCCTTTGTCTACTTGTTACAGCTCTTTTTTCCCACCACTCATAAATGCATCACACTATTGTTCTTTTCACAAATAAACAATTCAAGGTTGTACTTTTCCTTTGAATGCAGTCAAGTCTTATTAATAATTATAATAATATAATTGGCTGTATTGTTATTTTTGTAGATAAAATGACCATGTTATGCTTCATTTTGACTTTTTAATATTTTGGACAGCTTCACATGACTGGTGCTGGTGATGAGTTTATCATTTAAAATACGTATGATGCCAAAGTAAACTACAGCTTTAGAGCCCAGTTCAGAATCTTTATAAACATTTTTCACGTCTTCTAATGATGAGTGTGACAAACTTACTTTAACCAATTATATTTCAGCTAGCTT
>JACM01040469.1:0-38767 GCA_000787095.1 Periophthalmodon schlosseri | reverse complement strand
GGCAGCTACCTTTTTCAGGGCAATTGTGACCAGTACCTTAAAACCACTGAGTGTGGAGAAAGAGACAGTGAGTAACCTTATTTACTAGTTTTTATATATAGTCCTTTACCAAAAACACAAAAAGTACTTTGGGATTAGTAAGTGATTGGTGGAGTGGTAGTTGGCACAGATTGGCAGCCACTCTTTTTTGCAGGCAACCCAGGGTAATTGTTGCCACAATAACTTAACAACCATCGAATGTGGAGAGTGAAAACCTATGCATTGTATTAGTCACAGTCACATACTGCGAGTGAACAATATGACATGAAGTGTCTTGCCCACTGACACAACAAATGTATGGGTGAGGTTTGAACCGCCAACCTTTCATGGTGCCATTGTCATCCTTGTCAAGCCCAAAGCTATTCTAGTTAACTTTGCTTTAAAATTTCATACATTCTCCTATAACTCTACTTTCCTTTATTATGAACCAATCTGATGCATTTCCATTTGCTTTGCATTTTCAAATACTAGGACATATATTATTTACTAATATGGCATTGTCAAAAAAAACAATGAATTGAATATTTTATGAAAAAGTTTGACTGCCCTCCCTGAACTTCTAATGAGTCTCCAGCCAAAATATGACACTTACACAGGACAGAGAAACTTGGTCTATTACATTCTCATTACACTGGCAATATAGTTGAAATATACATGCACAAGTCTATTATTTAGTTGGAAAAGTTTTTGTTTTGTGATGTGTGAAATTGTTTAGTTGCTTTTGCACAGAGTCAAATAAGCAGCTAGAGAGGTTTTAAATGGAATAAAGTTCATAAAGAGCACAATAATAACAACTCATAATACATCTCATTATTTGGGTGTACTCCTTGTGCTTGACTCAACCTTGATAAATAGATTTGTGGTGGAGCATGGTGGAAAGTCTATTCTAAACCAATATTACCAAACATTATAATTGGAAGTTTAAAGTTTAATTAAATTACTTTTAAGTAAGAAAGATTGGCAGCCTGGCTTCCATCAGTCTGTCTACCCCAAGGCAGTTGGCTACAAGATAGTAGCATACCACCACAGAGTATGCAGTGAATGAATAGAGCACAAAATTATAGAGAGACTCTGAGCATCTGGAAAAGCACTGTATAAAAAGAAGCTAGTACTATTATTACTTCGCATTGTCACTTTAAAACACCTACATAAGCAGCAGTGACTGAAGCATGATGTCAATTTTCTGTACATCTATTTTAATGATACACCAACTTTTCCTTTTTGTCTCCATGGAGATATGTTCAGTGCCATACTGGCAAAGGCAAAGCTATAACATCTCCATGGAGACAAGTGAGTGATGGACCCTCCAGAAAAGCTATATAGTAAAGCACCTAGATTCTTATGTACAGACCTCTATTTCTTTCATACCTTGACGGTTTCGGCTGCATTCTGCCTCCTTCACATGATGTTGTAGTTATGTGTTTGGTCAGCTGATTTAAAGAGATTTTGGCACTTGGTCTTCTTACTTGGAGTAGTAGGACAACAACCCCATCTGCAGTCTGACTTCTTCAGAACTGTATCCCTGGTGTGAGAAAATTGGTATGTCCCCTCATCCTGATTTACAGTCTGATGAGTATGTTTCCGGATCTCGATGGCCTCCCTGACCCAACGATGGTACTTGTTGCTCTCTGTGCTTATGACCTTAGCGTTGTTCCAATCCATGAGATGGTTTTCCCTCTTGCAGTGGTCTGATATTGCAGATTTAAGTTGTTCCTGGTGGGCTTGTCGCTTAGTAGCTCGGGTGCATGTTTTGGTTGTTTCCTTTTCACATTCCGTTTTGTGTTCTTTTTTCTGAACATATAAAGCCTATGTATGACTAGTTGCATGACAAACAAGGCATTTCATTTATTACATTGCATTTGTGGTCTTGGTCTATTTTGTCCATGGGGTGCATTAGTAACTGTCCACATTTTGAGTGAGGTTTGACTGGAGTACTGCTGTTATGTTTATTCATGGCCCATTCTATTTTTTTTCCATTATCCCTCTGATATATGGGAGTATAACCAACTATTTTGCTGATCTCTGTTTTCTTGCTGTTTTTTCCCTGTTTTACTGTGCCAGCTGTTTCCCTTTGTTTATGGCCCATTTTGGATATTTACAATTTTTCAATGCAGTGGTGATATGCTGCTCCTCCTGTGTGTCCTACCACAATATGCAGAATGACACTCAGATCTATGTCTCACTGGTAGCAGGTGAATATGGACCAGTGGATTTACTCTGCATCTGGATCCAACAGATCAGTGTGTGGATGCAAAGCAACTTTCTCCAGCTAAACTCAGACAAGACTGAAGTCATAGACTTTGGCCACAGAAACATAGAGAAAGTGTCAGCAGTCACCTCCATAGTCTCTCTCTAAAACCTTCAAATCAGGCTAAAAATCTACACCTAATAATTGACTCAGACTTGAACTTTAACAGCCACATCAAATCAATAACATCTGCAGCTTTTTACCATTGAAAAAACATTGCAAAAATCAAAGGTATGTTGTCAAAATCAGGCTCGGAGAGACTTATCCTTGCATATGCCTCTAGTAAGTTAGACAATTGTAAGGGCCTGCTCACTGGCCTCTCCAAACGGGCGTTAAGACAGCTGCAGTACATCCAGAACGCTGCTGCTCGTGTCCTGATTAGAACCAGGAAGAACGAGCACATAAGTCCTGTGCTCAGGTCTCTGCACTGGCTCCTGTGGCTCAGAGAATAGACTTTAAAGCAGCTCTGCTTGTTACAAGTCTCTCCATGGCCCAGCACCAAAGTACATCTCTGATATGTTAGTGCCATATAGTGACATAGTGACGATGTTTAAATCCAGGCTCAAAACAGTGTAGTTGTGCATATGACTGAAAGGTTTTTATTCTGCACTCTTCTCTTTTAATGTTAATTTTATGATGATTATTTAGGTTTTGATTTGTTGTATTGTGATTTTAATGTCTTTCTTATTCTGTGTATGAATTGTGCTATACAAATAAACTTGCTTGCCTTGCTTTGCCTCCTCCTTTCTGTCTTACTGTTTACTACTGAAAGTTTGTGTGCAGTGGGGTGTTGGGATGTCCAGAGGAGGTACTGGCTGATGTGGTTAGGTTTCCAGTATATTTTTATTTTTATGCTGCCATCGTCAAGTGTTTAATGTCCAACTCCAAAAAGTTTGTGAATTTGATGTTGTCTGTTGGCGCCAAAATCTGTTTAAATCAGCTGACCAGACGTCACAGCAACATCATGTGACACTTCTGAGGAAGCCAACTAAAGTATAAAGTATAATGAATACAGAAGACCTAATGAACCTAATCAGACAGTTCAATAAACTAAACATCAACAAATGCAATAAACTCAATAGTTAAGATTGAATGCCTTAATACAAAACAATAATGGATTCGTCTTATATTGTCTATATAGTAGACTGACAGAAGCGAGGCTGATAATCTGTGCCATCAGCCCCTCCTCACACACACACCACTTTCATTCTAGGCAATGTGGGTTAAATGTCTTGCCTAAGGACACAACAAGTTTCTGTTCACCTGGAATTCCCAGCGGTCTCCCATCCAAGCACTAACCAGGCCCAGCTCTGCTTAGCTTCTGAGATCCGACGAGATCAAGGAGGTCTGGCCTCAAGCAAACCAATGAAATGACAATAATGTTTATGTTCTGTGCATATGATTGTCATTAGTATATGAAGAGCCTCTTATATCTGCTGAGTGGGCGCGCTGCTATGGGTCCCTGTCTCAAAGGGTACTTCAATGTTAAGTGATATTAGATGCCAGTAAGTGTTGATGCATTAGTTTCAGCTTGATTCGACGACCCTAATGGTTTTGATCCGAGCGAGAAAAGAGAGACGTCCTTCACGGCAAAACAATGAACGCTATTTGAAGTACATGAAGAGCCTCTATTGCATATGCACAGAAAAAGAGACCGTAACACCCTGCTTTGAAAAGTGTAAAAATTGAGTTTTTAGCACAAAAAGATCGTGTTTGGCAAAGCTGTTCTCTAGATAACATTTAAGCAATGTCTCCTTTGCTCGAAAAGTACACCGAGTTCAAATGTTCTCAATAAATCCTTTTAAAATCAGCACTGAGGAAAGCTCACAGCAGCAGCTACAGCCGTGGGATTTCACATTCAGTAGTGTTTAAATGTGGGCCGCAAGATTAAAACGCAAAAATGCAGTTTGAAGGTAGTAGTGAGCTGGTAGTTGTCAAGGTAAAAAAACAAAAAAATAAATAAACTTACAGATGGTAACTTTAAATCTAAACCGCGTAGTGAAAGCACAGTAGTTTTTGTTTCCGTAGCATTCATTTTTGCAAAGCTCCTGTCAGCTACATCTTTCCACTGTGTTTCAGGAGAACGCAGGTGTTAAAACCCTCCTTCTCCCTGCCTCGCTATTGCTTTGTCCCCATTTTGCACATGCCTCCCAAACAATAGCGCCGAGTATCCAGTGCCCAGTACCTGTATCCATTATCTGAAGCAGTAAGAGCTTTCCTTGTTATCTGGCTTTCTCAGTATTGACACATGCATTTGAAACAGAAATCCACTACTTCTTACAAAAACAAGTATATACTCAGACAGCACATATAGATTTTTGAAAAGTAATTTTAAGGTGTCCTAACATGTTTTTTTGAGTAGGTCCAATTAGTGTTTACTACAACAGCACCGTGTATGAGCTGTTGTGTCAGCATGTTAGAAAAATCCCAAGAGTTTTCCGTTACAGTGTTCGTTTGTGCACATTCTGTCCCCATCTCTGGATCTGCCACTTTGCTGCTATAACACATACTTAAAGATTTACAAGATTTCACACTGTGGGAGCCAATAGTAACAGGGAAATGACAAAACCTTTTGTTTTATGTACTGTAATTGGTGTTTTGGTGCTATCCAACATTTTTGTCTATTTGCTTGAAAATTGTGTGTGTATTGAACTCAAAGACTATTTTTTGGTAGATTTGAATGCTATTTAAAAGTATCATTGTTGTTCCTCCTCTATCATTTTACTCTCTTATAAAACTTCTGTAAGCATTTTAAGATGTTTTTTGTTAACTTTTTGTAGACAATGACAGATCAGACACAAATCTGCACACATTAAACTGCTTTGTATGAATGCAGCAGCATAAATTGTATATTGACCTTATTCCGCCCTGGCCACTTTTGCTGCAAATGCTCCTCGCTTTCTTCATTCATTTAAATGGAGAAGGTTAGTAGGTTGATTTGTGTAAAAGTAGTAGGTTGATTTTTGTAAAATGTTAAATTTTCATCTGACCAACAAGTCAACACTGTACCGATTCTCTGGGAGGCTTTAAAACAACTGTGTAGTCCATACAGTACTTATTAGCTGTCAGGATCAGCATGCCCCATGCAAATTAATACAACCCCAATGAAGATGTCAGCGCCCACGGTAACTTCCTTAATAAGCTGAATACACTACCAGTCAAAAGTTTGGACACATCCTCTCATTAAATGTTTTTTTTTTTTTTCTATTTTTACTACTTTCCCTATTTTATATACATACAGAAGACACCAAATATATTTCAGCTTTTTTGCTGTGTGTATGGTGTTTGAATAGCATTGTCTACAGTTCTTAGTCCTGTTTTGTCAATTTTAGTGCAAACTAGGTATATTTTCAGCTTTGTGGTAAAAAAAAAAAGTATAAAAATGTGTGTGTTCTGGCTCCAGTGGTCAGTGCCAATATCAGGTATTTGGTGACATCACGCGCCTCTGCCCTGGTTAAATTGACATCACGCGCCTCTGCCCTGATTAAATTGACATCACGCGCCTCTGCCCTGATTAAAAGCTACGGAAATTGCGTATCTGGCTTTCTCAGTATTGACACATGCATTTGAAACAGAAATCCACTACTACTTACAATAACAAGTATATACTCAGACAGCACATAGATTTTTGAAAGGTAATTTTAAGGTGTCCTAACATGTTTTTTTGAGTAGGTCCAATTAGTGTTTACTACAACAGCACCGTGTATGAGCTGTTGTGTCAGCATGTTAGAAAAATCCCAAGAGTTTTCCGTTACAGTGTTCGTTTGTGCACATTCTGTCCCCATCTTGGATCCTGCCACTTTGCTGATATAACACATACTTAAAGATTTACAAGGTTTCAGACTATGGGAGATATGCAGTGTTTCTGATTACAAACACATGGCTGCAGGGGTGGAGATTGAAGTTTGGATACCTCTTAGACCAATCACACTGTTCCTCATATATCTAAACCCCGCGCCTCCTCTTAGATTTAGGTGTTTAGTCCCATTTTAATAAGAAGTTATGTCCATATAATGTTTCAAAACAAGGTTATTAAGTGCTTCATAGAGTAAAAGTCATTAAGTCCATTATAAGAATAAAACAAAAAACATTTAAATGAAAACAAAAGGTATGTTTAAGTTGGTTTCACTTCATTCCAAACACATATCTACCATTAGAGGCACTGTTGGGCTCTGCCACTGTGAACCTCATTCAGTCCTATCTTAGCAAGCTTGATATGCTAAGATCAGTCTTTGAAATTGATGCACTTTACAGCATTGTGAAATAGATTTTTATAATATGTTGAAAAGAAGACTATGAAGACTTTTTTCTTCCATGTTTCTCAAAAAATCTTTCCTCAAACTGATTACAAATTCTCAGAAATTCCATGTAGAAGCTCTAATCCACCACAGCACTCTGCTCCCAGAAATGCCACAGAGCTGCTGCTGCTAATGCACTCTTTGTAACTTTCAGACCATTTTATCTGAAGAATCCTTGAACCTTAAATCCCAGGATCTAAAGCACACATAGACCACTTTAGCCCTACTGTTATGTGCATGGAAAACTAATCTTCATTAAACCGTAGCCATTTATAAAAAGGTTTTATTCTCAATAGATTCTGGGAGGACATACAAGGAAATATGCTATTAAGCCCACCAGCTAAATGCAGTAAAAACCGAAAAGACCAGAATGTTCTTAAAGCTTTGCAGAATAGTGTATATATTTTGTTCAAAGAGGGGGTATGCTAACTGCTAACACATATTTAGATCACCAAATTGCCAATGGAACTCCTGCACATCGCATCAAGTTGCTGTGTACAGTTTTGTATCATGCTTTTATATATTTATGGAGAATTGCCATGTGGGAGCATGGGTGACGTAGGCTTGTGGGCTGAGCATTGCACAGAATCCTACAGCTAACCATAAGCAGGGTTCGAATAGGGCCCTGGAGAGATTGCTAAATTACTGAAACATGCATGGATGAGATCTAAAACCTCTTTGGGCATGATTTTGCATAATACCCCCTCTTTAAAGATGGCCAGGTTTTAGAATGCAGGGCCATGTCTAGCGTTGTGTCCAACCTTCTTATTGGGGAATAGTCTTTGTTATCTAAACAAAATAATAAAGAGACATTTTTGGGGTGCCCCTAGTGGTTGGTGGAGCCCTATGCACCAGCATGTTTAAGTGCTGAAATCAATTTAATAGGCAAGTACTTGTAAAAGACATAAATCCTACATTTAAACAACTGCAACTGTTAATTATTGTCAAATATGTTATTCTATCTTTTGTTGTTGTTTTTTTTTTTCATCTGAGTTTGTGTCCATATAAATGAAACATGTATAGTAAAATGATATTCAGGGCCGGCTCTAGGCATTTGGTGGCCCTAAACAAGATTTTAGGTTGTGGCCCCTTTATAGATACATGGTTTAAATCGATACACCATCATTGTTCACACGCTAACTTAGCATGACATTATTAGCAAAAAATTACGCTTTTTTTCTTGCACCAATTTTTTTTTTTCTTTTTTCGTTCTTTAGCCCCACTCCTAAACTTTCTTTTTGGAGCAGTTTGATTATTATCATTATTTCACTGCACATTTTTCTGTTCTATTTGTCCCAAGTGAATTGTAGCAGTTGCATATATAGGATTTAAGCCTCTGCTGCTTTTGACTTTTTGAAAAGAAACTTCTTCAAAAGTCTCTGTGAAAGTTTTCAGTGCTGCAGAGCTGACAGATAAATACTGTAACTCAACTATTGTCTTATTTATGAGTTTTATTTGTTTAATTGCCTTCAGTTCCTTCCAGCAGATGAATCACAAATGAGATACTTTTTGAAATCTACATGAAACATTTTTCTTGTTTCCATGCCAACTGTCACTGATACTTCCCACTATTTGAATAGGAACTGCATAATTTCTTTCAAACTCTCTTGGAAGCATGGTCGCATAGCAGTCTCCTCAGAACAAAATGATTTTTATCTTACTTTCTGCATCCAATATTCCTACGAACTATTGATAGAACTTTTTGTACTTGAGGGCTATACATTAAAATGAAATGAAAATACTTTAAAATGGCAAAAACATGCTTCCAAAACCTTGACAATAACAACATTTGGGGTACACATTTTGCCGCAAATGATAGGTGCAATAACAATCTCTGACTTAAAGGTGCACTATGTAACTTTTATTGTGGGCAGCCTCCTACCAGCTTGTTTTCATGGAGATGTTATTCCTCTCCTGAAATGTTTCACAGTATGGCATTAAACTTATCTTGCCTTTATTCAGTTCAGGTATTTTCTGACCTGGTGGTGTCGCCCACTGGTCTCCATGGAGATACTGTGGAACAATCCAGGCAAAGCATCTCATCGCCATGGAGACAAGTAAGTGGCAGGTTTAAGTTCACAAATACGCTCGCCTTGCCTTAAAAGAGATAGGTTGTGCAAAACCTGTGCATTAAAATGGTTGTCCCTCATTATATCTTACTCAGAGATATATTTTGATTGATTTATGTAACCCATGCAGTACCTCATTACAAAATACTAGAATTGTTACGTCTTAATGTGTACTTTCCCTGTTCAAACTACTGAAAACTTGTTTGCTTGGGTTCTTTTCAGGTTAAAATGATATTCATGGGATTTGTAATTGGAGTGGTTAGCCGTGGGACTGGGCCACATGTAGCCTGAGGAGCGGGCCAGTCGTGTGAAGTGCAGATGAAGAGAGAAAGTGGGCCATGCAGTGACTGATGTGCAGTGTTTAGAGCCACTGGCAGCCCCCCTGTGCAGCCCCCCAGCAGTGTAAGGAGGGACAGCTGCTGATAAGACGCCATCAAAACCGTAAAAAACACAAACTGCTCTGGGACAGTTTACAGGCACGGGCTCAAGATGCTAAAACTGGCTTTGAAATGTCGCTGTAATCAGTAAATAACAAGAACAGGTGTGAGAGGTAGAATTTTGGAGAGACAGAGTGAGAGAGAAAGAGAGAGAGAGAGAGAGAGAAACATGGCACCCTTGAGCAATTGCTAGAAACTTCTCTTAGATCAAAAAGTTTATTATGTCATCCTGTATGTACATTGTCTAAATATAGTATACTGCTACTAAGGAGGTTAGCAGTTAGCGTGTGAATACTAGTGATGTACTGAACTCCAGTAAATAAATGTATTATTTGTTTTCACCAACCACACTAATGACTCATATTTAACCAAAAATTCTCATGTTAAATGTTACGACAGAGTTGCTGTTATTGCGCAAGACACATTTCAGAACTGCCATCTGACGTAATGTATTAACCATAACGGGCTAACATTGTATATAGTTATTATTATTAGTAGTAGTCGTAGTAGTAGTAGTAGTAGTAGTAGCAGTAGTAGTAGTAGCAGTGGTAGTAGAATTAGTATTAGCATCAGTATTAGTATCTGTATAGGATTTATAGTCTGGTCAAACTTACACAGAGCTGTGAAAATCAGATTTGTTTATTTGAATAATGTATGGGGAGTGAACAAGGTCGTGGGTTATATTTAATTTACAACAAACTCTCACCTCAGATTAACAATGTGATTCTGCGGAAGTCTATTTTCTGTGGAAGTCTATTTTTTCCCACACATAAACCATCATGTTTGTTTTGATTGCCTCCTCCTGTCAATCATGCCCGTCTAAACTTGTGATATGACTGGGCTCCAGACTACACATCTTTGTATAGCATATGAAAAGAATGTAGTTTTGGCTGCCCAGACAAAGCAAATTTGAGCAAGTACACTATATAAATAGATTCATGTGCTTTTTTTTCTCACTATCTGACATGAAATCAGAGTAAAGTTTTCCTGTCTGCCCATACATTTTCCATGCGATTGAGACCAGGGCTTTGTGATGGCCACTCCAAAACACTGACTTTGTTATCCTTAAGCCACTTTGTAACCAGTTTGGCCGTATGCTTCAGGTCACTGTCCATTTGGAAGACCCATTTACGCCCAAGCTTTAACTTCCTGACTGATGTCTTGAGATGTTGCTTCTGTATTTCCACATAATGTTCTTTCCTCATGATGCCATGTATTTTGTGAAGTGCACTAGTCCCTCTTGCAGCAAAACAACCCCAAAACATGATGCTGCCACCACCGTATGTCACAGTTCTCAGGCTTGCAAGCTTCCTTCTGCTCATTATGGCCAAACAGTTCAATTTTAGTTTTGACAGACCACAGGACATGTCTCCAAAAATTAAAGTCTTTGTCTCTGTGTGCATTTGCAAATTATAATCTGGCTTTGTTATGTTTCTTTTAGAGTAATGGCTTCTTCCTGGCAGAGTGGCCTTTCAGCCCATGTCAGTACAGTCCTCGTTTCACTGTGGATAATGACACACTGAACACACACTGAACAGATGAACGTGGCACCGTCAGACATATGGAGACTGCAGCCAAGGATGAACCAGACTTGTGCAAGTCCACAGTTCTCTTCCTGATATCTTGGCTGTTTTCTTTTGACTTTCCAATGATGTTACACAAAGAAGCAGTGTGTTTCAGGTGTGCCTTCAAATACATCCACATGTGTCTCTCTAATTAACTCAAATGTTGTCAATAAACATATCAGAAGCTTCCAAAGACATGACATCATCATCTGGGTTTTTCCAAATTGTTTAAAGGCATAGTCATCTTACTGTAATCTGGGCTGTAATGACAAATTGTCTAAAAAATCCTTTTGTCATTATTCTGGCATTTAGCGAATAGAAATAATTTTGATAATCCTAATTGACCTAAAACAGGGAAAGTTTAGTCTAATTTCATCTCAAATTGTCTTTTTATATAGTGTATGAAAAGTTCTGGTTTCAACTGTAATCACTGAGCGTGTCTCATAGTGCACAATTTGTCTCTACTGTAAGATGAAAGAGGCATAAACCAGAGGCTACATACTGTATTTGATGATCCAGATGTCCAGTGATGATAACGCCATTGTCAGCAAATCCAAAAATGATTCATTGACCCACGGAGCACACCGCATACTGTCTCCTAATGAGCTCTGTGCGGTTTGGGGACCACTGGATTTAGCCAAGAATGGATCCAGGCCAGTGCGAAGAACAGAGAGAGGTTATCTGGACGTTTGGCTTGTGTCCTGTTTGATGTTGGAACATGTTCAAAAAGATTAGTGCTGCTAATTTGTTTCTGTAATTTAAGGCCCTGTACCCGATTTTTTTTTTCATGTATTTGAGCAAAATGTGCCCCAGTACAGATATACTGTATAAGCAGCTTTTGAGGTCAAATTAAGTCCACTGTGTGCTATCTGCATGTAATTGTAAGCCTTTTGTTGTCCAATAATCAGGAAGAGCTGTTAGCATTACCATGACAGCAAACTTCACTCTGGTCTCTGAAAGTTGTGAAAAGCACTTATAAACTCATTGCCGTGAATAATTATGCTCAGATGCTCAGAATGCATAAGGTAAGTGTGGAGAAACTTGGAACCACTGCAAACCATTAAAATGTACTAGTTCAGTTTTTCATGTTTAAATCAGGCAGTAAAAATCAGGTACAGCACCTTCAACATTTTTACAGTCACATCTAACAAATTCCTTCATCTTTTTAATTATTTTATCCTCCATTTCTAATCACTGAAATACTTCAGTTAAAGTCTTCTATTTTTCTTGCTTGTATCTAATTTACCATAGCACTGCTCGGCCACAAAAAGCTTACGCTCCAGTTTTATGTCCAATTGGTGTAACTTCCCCTGTCCTTTTTTATTGTACTGATGGTCCGGTGCAGTTTATTGCTGTAGAGCTGTTTTACTTTTCCATCCCCTCTCCTTTAATGATAACAAAATAAAAGGTACGACACCCCAAAGGCTGGTAATTCAAAGCGGTTGTAAAAGCAAGACTGTATGACAAAATCAGCCCACTGTGTCTGCATCTATTATGAAACATTTTATTGATCAAAAATCTTGTAAGGAGAACCATGTAGGTCGCTATATAATGTTTGGGGATGAGAGCTGATTGTTGGTCCACTTTGCTTCACTTCCTCATCCAGAGGTTACATTTACTTACTAAATCGTCTTCGTCACTATGCTATGCCTCTCCCCATGTAAGTCCCATCTCCTCCAGCTCAACGATTATTGTACTTTGCCATGTTGTTTTAGCCAGCCTCATTTCCTCTTTCCAGGTGGAGTCCATCTCAGTGCTACTTTCGGGATACGATCCTGGCCACCGGAGGCGTCTTCCAGAGGCTGTCCTGGTGCACACTGTTAAAAGCTTTTTGGAATTCGATGAGGGTAATTAACATGGGTGTCTTCCAATACACTGTTTGATGA
This sequence comes from Periophthalmodon schlosseri, assembly GCA_000787095.1. Taxonomy (NCBI): domain Eukaryota; kingdom Metazoa; phylum Chordata; class Actinopteri; order Gobiiformes; family Gobiidae; genus Periophthalmodon; species Periophthalmodon schlosseri. The sequence goes on along the minus strand of JACM01040469.1, from coordinate 26,225 downwards.
TGTTTCTCAGAGCAAATATTTGATCTATACATCCCCGTCCCCTTCTGAAACCAGTCTGTTTTTGTGTAAGGAGTGGATCAGGTGCTGTATCAATTCTGCCCAAGAGGATCCTGCAGAAAACCTTTGATAGGATTGACCAAAGAGTGATACCACGCCAATTGTCGCAATTTTCCTTTTTTTGGTATTTTGACAATACGGTCTTTGTTCTGGTCACTGGGTGTACTTTCCTGCTCCTAGATATAACTGAACAGGTTGGTCAGGGCCTTGGTTGCTCTATTTATATCAGCTTTTAGCATCTCGGCATGGATGGTGTCTGCAGCTTTCCTGCTTTTAATGGCTTTGATAGACAACCTAACCTCACCTTGAGTTGGAAAACTGCAGTACTTTTCAGAGTACTTTTCTTAGTAGCATACTTTTACTCCTACTTGAGTAATATTTTATTGAAGTAACAATACTCTTACTTGAGTAAAATTGTTTACTCTTCTTACTTCTTCTTAAAAGGTACCTACCCCCATAAACAGTACCCTTTATCCCCCTAGTCTGACCCTCCTGACTAAGGATGTACCATTGTGAAAGCCTGGAATTAGCAAAATAGATTTAACTATTTACTTCCTTCTTTCATGGGCTGAAAGTCATGTATTTAGCTTCAATATGTTTCCTGATAATGCACTAAAATTACGCTGATTATTTTAGAGCAAAATACATGAAAAAGCACAGTATTCCAGAGGGCAGAGGAGTGTAATTTTATGCCTGATTGGTGTAATCATAAAAAAACATAATTTGCGGGTTCCAACGTAGAATACAAAGCCTGATGTTATAACAAAGGCAGTGGAGTGTAGTTTAATAATGATAGAGCCATCTGGATAGCAGCTATAACTGAACTTTGCCTAACATTGCCCATATGGAAAAACAGCTCTCAAACTTTCTTGTGCATAAGCTTGTTGACATATTGAGAGCAGCAGAGGCATATCTTAAGTACATCTGACACTGAAGGATACCGCAGCGAAATAAATACTTTCCAACTCACGCACAGACTTGACCTTCTTGTCCCCAAAACGCTGAAACTTATTGCCATTGATTTATGAGGGTTTGTGCTGAAGGAGTTGCACAAAATAAAAATATGTACCATCAAAGTTGACTGACCTTCAACAAATAACAAAAACACTAATATTCAAAAATGTAGCTTAAATCACTTGTGCTACTGCAGACACATGTTTATTCTAAAAGACATTAGACTTTCTACATTGACCATTCTGTTTGTCTCCATGGAGATGCTATGTGAGTGCGCTTGCCTCTCCACAGATGACCCGTAACTGACCTGTAACTTGGTGGGACCACCTGCCTGCCTTATTGTGTTGATTGCCTGCTGCCTGTTTTGGGGATAAAAACCTTTGTGGCAACATAGTAATAATATGTGTCAGATCATCACAAATATGCAAAAAGCCAAATATACTGAAACTGTGATCAAAGTATCTGCAGTGTAGAGGCGTTTTATTACAGAATACAATATATGTGTGATGCTTAATGGACTGAAATGGTGCAGAGAGACTGAAGTATTAGAACAACAAAAGCAACAAAGAAATTAGATCAGATTAGAAACAATTGTGTTTGTAGTGAACACAGTTTGACTGCAGAAAGCTCAGAGAGAATCTGCTGATTTATGATTTATGAACGTAAAAATGAGTTCTATTTGTTATGTGGCAATCTGGGGAAAATCGCATCTGAGTGATTTCTGACCAATCAAAGAAATATGCAATAAAAAGTAAAAGAAACAAAGTACAACAATCCAGGTAGGTTTTTGACAAGGAAACATTATATCATGGTTTAAAGATTTTTAAAAAAGATATGCATGATACAACCTCTTTGACTGAAGTTACTGTCTGCTTAAAACAAAGATGGAAGACTTTGCAATGTTCATATCACAGACTGTACATATAAATGGACATAGCTAACCTGCTAGCCGCCGCGTTCCAAATAGGAAGTGGGCATGGGCGCGCTTCCAGCTCCATCCATTGTTGCCCCTCTCTCCGTAACTGCTGCTGTCAGGCTCGTCATTTTGGTCTTACAATGTTCATATTAACCCTCTCTACATGATCCTGATATTTTGATGTCTCTATTGTGTCCGTAAATCAAGATATGAACATTAATAACAGACCTTAGTCCACTTCTTTATACAGTCTGTTCATATCAAGTAAATGTTTTCGAACCTGTTGCCTTGGTTACCACGGTATTAGCTTCACTGTTCCACTTTTACTGCCTCTGCTATAGTATGCCTCATACTTAACCTTTATAGTGGTCTCTGAGGTGTAATTGACATCAAACCTCCCCTCAGTAAATGCCTGTTCATTTGTTTGCACCTGTCGTTTTCCTAATAGAGGTTTAGCTGATATCGACTGTGGTGAGAAAAGCCAGAATGCAGCATACAAGATTACTTATCATGTTTCTATTAGGTCTGGGAGGAGGGCCCTTTGACAGTGGAGTGAGGGATAGTGCCTTGCAGCGTTCACATTCATTATCATATAGTGAGGAGTGGACATATTGGTGGTGGACTGGCAGCCCTGGGTTTACGAGGCCTGGTTAAATATGCATGAATCATAACAGTGATTTACAGATAATTTCCTGTGGATGAAAGTTTAATGAGTCTTGTACTGTGGCATCTGTCCACATGAACCTCCAGTGCCATCAGCAAGATTAACCTGCCTCTCATTATCAAGACGGCATGAATATTTACTACTTGCTGCTTTGTAAGTAGATAATGATTAAAACTTCTATAATTACCACTAAATGCTATACTATTTTTCTTCTTTACACTTCCTTTCAAGCTAAAATGGCAATTACCATCTGGAAACATGGAGGACTCTTTGCGCCTGTCAGAATGGGGTGACAGGAGCTCAGTTGATAAAGTGTTTGTCCACTAATCTGAAGGTTGGCAGTTCGAATCCCGCTCTCGACATAAACATCATTGGTAGAGTGGTCAGATCCACTGACTCACAGATTGGAGGTGCGATTCCAGCTCCCACAGATGAAAGCTGTTATTGTGTCCTTGGGCAAGAAGCTCAATCCACTTCGTCCCCAGTGTCTGTGAATGTGTGTGAATGGGTGAGTGGTTCCCTGATGTAAAGCGCTGACCATTTACGCCAGCAACTTTTGAAGTGTGGTATATTGCTGAAGTAAATACAGACGATAAACGTTATTATTGAAACCAAACCATAAAGCAGAATTATCTTCCTAAAAGTATTATAAATGTACAAAATTGTAAAAAAAAAAAGAAAAATGGGCTCTGAAAACTAATTAGCTGAATACAACACATAAATAATTAGTTTGTATCTATAATGAGTCATAAAAGTTCATAATTCAACCTTCTATTGCTCAAATCTCATTGTAGTACAAAAAAAATAACCAAAAATTTTCCAGTTCTACTAAGAAAAAATATCGTTGATAGATATTGACCTGCAAAAAGTATTGTTCCATTTAACATATATAACATATAAGTTGATATTGTCATGGTCTGCTCTTCCCTTCATCCTCTGTGTCCTCTGTCTCTTTCTGTCTGGGCATGGCTGCTGACTGCACACCTGGCTTCCATCTACACTCTACCTCAGTATAAGAAGAGGAGTTCCACAGTCACACCTTGCCAGTCTGTTTGATCTGCACTATTAGTAGTTCTTTGCTTGGCTTTTTTTTTCCTCGATATTTTGGAATTTTTGCTAAACGTGTTTTTTCCTGTGCTCAGATCCTGCCTGCCTGCCCTGCTCCCCAGCCTACCCTGCCAGCCCAACCACTTTATTGACTGTAAATAAATCTATCTGATTGCACTTCTGTCTTCTGCTTTTGGAACCGTGACAGAGTATTTACCGTGACAGGCCTAGGACTCATGATGGACATATACTGTTTATGTGCCTGTATGAGCAGGTGTGGGCAGACAATACAAATCTCGCTCCAAACACCCTGAAAATACATATTTAACCATCACGGGGACTTACAGCAATTTTTAATGAGCTAAAAATGTTACTTAGTTCTGCTTTAATAAACAATATGAAGACATGACATCATTCACTGACTGATTCTGAACGTTTACAATTTGCAGTACTTGTCCATACACACACTCCTACACATGTAAATAAGGTATATATAAAGGTGAATATCCTAACGTCTGTCATAAGCTTGAAATTAATTTTAAAAATCAGTACTGTACAAGATGCACCAGGCCAAGTTACATGTCAGATCAGCGGAGAGGCGGCTCTGCTTACAGTGAGAATTAAGAAGATATGTTTTTTAAGGTATTTTAAACACTTGTCATTGAATAATTGCAAGATAGGTCCTTTTTATGCCATACTGCACAACATTCCAGGCCAAGCAGCAACATCTCTATGGAAACACACTGGTTGCGGACTCCCACCAGAAAGGTTACATGGTGCACCTTTAAATAGTTTACAGTAGAGTAGAGTATATTATGCTTGAATCTTACTTATTTTCTCCATCATCACTACATTTTAAACTAGAGTAAAATATCTTAAACTGAAAACTTATTCCCCTGATATCACTAAACTTTCTTCATGACAAACTCAGATTATAGTAAAACTCCTGTGTGTGTGTGTGTGTGTGTGTGTGTGTGTGTGAGTGTGTGTGTCACCTTTTCATCTGCTGCTCTAATCCCCGATTTTGATGCCTCTTGACAAACCTGCAGCTCCCTGCTCTTCGCCCTCCGTTCTCGCACTGTAGTAATCTTCTTATTCCAGCGCGGGTGGGATTACCTGGGTGTAGAACGCAGAATAAGACCCTCTCCTCTCCACCTCTCTTTCTCTCTCTCATCTGAGGGTGTCCAGGCACAAGATGCGCCCCGTAATCATTTAGTTTCACATAGTGGCACTGCGACATCACACTGTACCCTGACCGCGAATATTATCTGGGTGGGTTTTTAGACATGCTCCGCTCCCAACCAAACGTCATGTGCGAGCTCCATCCTGCTTCTAGAAATGGAAATGGAATTGATGATTTAGCCGTGGTGACATAATCTCCAAATGATGCTTTGAAGTGTGGTCCTGAAATAGGCAGCAGGCTCATGTCAGGTGAAGTGTGATATTTTGGGCAATTGGAAAGTTCAGGTGTTCATCTGAGTGAGAGCACTGACTAGATTATATAATAGAAAACATCATTTAACTAGAATGTGTTTTTATTCAGTGGTATGATTTTACGACAGGTGCAATTCCACAAAACCACCCATCAAATATCTATCAAATATAGAATTCATTTAATTTATCTAGTGCACTTAAAGACACTTTGACTGCATGTTAATTCACTCCCAACACTTGATATGTTAAATAATGGTAAATAGGGCTAGCAAAAATTGTATCACATTTTTTTAACATTATTGATCAATCACATTTTCCAATTTGATTTGATTTTGTTTTTATTTTCAAAAAAATACAAATCAATATGGACTTCCTGAACATAAACAGTATAGACTTTTAAAGGTCCTATATTGCACAAAATGAATTCTTTTGAGCTTGTAGCCATGTTGTGATGTTGCTACCTCCTCAAAAACATACCTAGAGTTGTGTTTAGTTTCATTCACACATGTTTGAGTAACCCTTTATTATTAGTCTATCTACATCTCCAAAGCTCAAAATGCTCTGTTCCACCTTGTGATGTCATGTAGTGGTAGTTTTCAAGTTAACAGCTCCTTTTTACCATTTGTTCAATAGAGATTGGAAATTTCAGGACTGAAATCATCCAAAAGATTCTGGTGAAGGTGTTTGGAGTTTAAAAACACAGTGGAGCACTTCCTGTATTACCACGTGACATCGCAAGGTGGAACAATGTGTTTTCTGTTTGAGAGAAGAACTCAGCCTAATTATGCAGCGTTTGTGTGTTAAACATGAAATGTGAATGAATCAAAACACAACTCTGTGTATGTTTGTGATGAGGAAACAACAGAAAAACAGAGATCAGAAAATAGCAGAATATGGGCCCTTTAATCATTGCCATTCAAAAAACGTTTTTTGTTTTGTTTTTTGTTTTTTTCAAATTTGTTCCTCCTGACCTGTGCTTCAACCCACATACTTACAGTCAGAGGAATGGCCTCTTGATTAAAAAGACCTACGATGGTCATTGGCCCTGTTCTCATGTACACAAATTTGCAGTACCTGTCCATATACACACTCCTACACATGTAAATAAAGTGTACTTGTATTCCTTTTTGTTGCAGTACTTATAAACATTGTAAACAAAAGGTGAATATCCTAACTTCTGTCACAAGCTTGAAATAAATAAAAAAAATCAGTACTGTACAAGATGCACCAGGCCAAGTTACATGTCAGATCAGCGGAGAGGCGGCTCTGCTTACAGTAAGAATTAAGAAGGTATGTTTTTTTAAGGTATTTTAAACACTTGTCATTGAATAATTGCAAGATAGATCCTTTTTATGCCTTTTTATGCCATGTTTGTGATAAGGAAACAACAGAATAACAAAGATCAGAAAATAGCAGAACATGGGCCCTTTAATCACTGCCATTCAAAAAACATTTTTTGTTTTGTTTTGTTTTTTCAAATTTGTTCCTCCTAAACTGTGCTTCAACCCACATACTTACAGTCAGAGGAATGGCCTCTTGATTAAAAAGACCTACGATGGTCATTGGCCCTGTTCACATGTACACAAATCTGATTATAATCAGATTTCTGGACCTTTAAGATTACTTCAATGACATGTTAACTACAAAGTCTGGTGAGTGATCAGAGGAACCATGATCAGAAAGAAATTAGATGATTTGGTTTTTTACATGTCATTTCAATAATCTTATAATTTAATCAGATTTTGAGCGTGCATGTAGTCACAGCCATTCACAGTTAGAATGGACTACAATTTGATTATACGCTCAGTCCTGGTGATACAACATACAACACTGTAGACACAGCTGCCCTGGGGCAAACATGGCTGCCTATCTGTGCCAATGGCCTCAATGATCACCAAACCACCAATCACTCAAACACAATACACCACATTCAAAGTTATACAAGAAACACATAACTCCCGGTTACAAGACTCTACCAGCTGAGCCACAGTCATAAATACACTAGTTACAGTATTATGGTTAGCCAATGAACACCCATTTTTCAAATGCTATAAAAACAGGAAACACTGAAATTTTAGCTATGATGTGCTCAATAAAGCCTTGAAACCCAGAGCCAACAGATGGAAAAACTGCCTCCAACTGTTGTTTGACATTTGAGGCCACACAAACTGTCCCTCTCTGCATACGAGATTAGGAAAGCCAATATTACCACACCGTTAATGGCTCTGCAAACTGCTCCGATATTGCATAGAAAATAATGACCTGCTGCTATGGTAACAGCCTATATACACACGGAGGGGTGCAATGTTATGTCACAACTGCTCTGATGTCTTTGACTGCTGTTTGAAGATTGCATTCATACCAGAGGTGGATAGAGTAGCCAAACATTTTACTCAAGTAAGAGTAACGTTACTTCAAAATAACATTACTCAAGTAGAAGTGTAAATTAGTGGTCCAAGAAATTACTCAAGGAAGACAGCACAAGACGAAGTCTAAATCTGTCAACTGGTCAAATCGCTGTAGGAGTCCAGTTGACAAATTTAGACTTCGTCTTTTGCTATGGATCAGACCTGGACGACTGAGGGACTACACAGACATCTACTCAAGGAAGAGTAAAAAAGTATTTGGGGAAACTACAACTCAAGTAAGAGTAACTTAAAGAGTAAGTGTTGGGACGGAACATCTGAATAATAATTAGAAGTTGGTATCTCTGGTATTTTCAAAGGACAGACACAAAATGAGTAAAACAAACTGAAGGTGCAGTGTGAGAAATCAAATGTTGAAAACCTTTACTCAAGTAAGAGTAAAGGTATGCTGCTAGTACAATTTCTTTAAAAAGTTACTCAGGTAAATGTGACTGAGTAAATGTAACTGAGCACTACCCACCTCTGATTAGACATAACTGAATCTTGATCTTAATTCAAATTCCCCAGCCCCACAATATTAGGACTAGAAATTTGGACTCTGCCTATCACACGCTGTTGAATCCTACAAGTATCACTGATTAAGAAAATAAAATTGGAGAACGGAGTAAGTACAGAGCAGTGGGCGTGAAACCGGGGTTGATCGGCAATTTGGCATTTTGAAAATAAGTGATTAAAGATTGCTCAAACATGCACGAATAACTCCGCAAACAACTTCGAGAGGGTAAATGAGAAAGGGAAACAACTATAACATGGTTAAAAGATCTGAAAAGTTGAGTTTGCATAATAGGTCTGCTTTAAAAATACATATCTGAAGCTGCAGTGCAAGAAAGACAAACGCTGAAAACCTTTACTCAAGTAAGAATAAAGGTATGCTGCTAGAAAAGCACTCTGAAAAGTACAATTTCTGTAAAAAGTTACTCAGGTAAATGTGACTGAGTAAATGTAACTGAGCACTACCCACCTCTGATTAGACATCACTGAATCTTGGACTCTGCCTGTCAAATCATGTATTTCGCTTTTATTCGCTTTCGCTTTATTTCGTTTTCACTGCATTTACAACTCACCCCCACAAACATGAAACCATAGAGTGACCATAGAAACGTACAGCCTTTCCTTCTGAATTCACTTGCATTGAGCCAAGCTACTAAAAATACGTCTTTTCTCTCCTTGTGGTTGGCCCTATTTGGCGCAGTGGCTAAAATGTTTCTCATTAGAGCGGATGTGTCTGCAGTGTCCAGCTCCCCTATGGAGATGAGATAACTGTACCATTAAAGGAATAGGCATTACGAGCCCCTATTTGTTTGCAGTGAAGATGCAGACAGGGATAATAAGAAAGATTTGAGAGGGTAAACAGTTTGAATTATTGTGCTAGTCTCTATGGCATCTTGATAATGGATTCACATTTGTTTCACTGAAGAGCGATAGCAGCTCTGGGGCCAGCACTAGCTCATTAAGAGTATATGCAAGTGGCTATGTTAACTAAAGGGGCACTGTGTTATTTTGGCAGTAGCTAGCAGCGTTAGCATTACACAGCAGTTACGCTATACTGGTACTATAAGTCTATGAACAACTGTGGTGGAAGTATGTAGGGATTTATTTGTTTATGGGGAGACCTTGGTAAAATAGATTATGTTTATAATTTTTAAGTTAGAAAAGACAGCTGTTTTACAACTTGGGGTTCTCTAAAGAAAATTGTGGGTTCACAGCTCTGATTATTGATAATTTCCCATATGAGAGTGAATCATTGTCAGTCCAGGGCCATAGTAGCTGGAATATGCAGAGGAAGAATTAATACTCAAAATCAAACCTTATATGATGACTTTTTTTTCTGTGAGAACAATAAAGTGTATCTTAACCTTAAAGGAGACATACTGTGCCTGAGCCTGCTGTATACTTACAATTTACAACACCCGTGGATCATTATGTTATAATTTACACATTTTAAATTGCAATATTCATCTAAAACGACTTAATAAAGGAAACAAGTCTGCTGACTTCAGTGTTAGAAACTGCGGTGCTCTAAAACGACTTAATAAAGGAAACAAGTCTGCTGACTTCAGTGTTAGAAAACTGCGGTGCCCAATGGGAGCTGACGCCGCAGTAAACATCATCACAACAAAAAGTCGGCAGCTCCGAAGGATAGCTGCAGATCACACAAGCGAGTGGCGGATATTTTTTCATTTGTACCAAAATGACTAATGACGCTGTAGACAGCAGTGGGCATATGGCGTCTTGAAAATAAGTGATTAAAGATTGCTCAAAGATGCACGAATCACTCCAAATACAACTTCGAGAGAATAAATGAGAAGGAAAAAACAACTATAACATGGTTAAAAGCTCTGAAAAGTCAATTTTGCATAAAAGGTCTGCTGTAAAAATACTTCCTCAGGTTCTACTGGAAATGTGGGGATTTTTATACATGAATTGTTTTGTTTTAATACCAAAACAACAATCAAGACCATAATTTCCTTGTCTACCATGTTGGAATAAACAGCACTTGGGCATCAGGATCTCCTCCCTCATTTTTGTCTATCTCCTTTCTCAGTAAATGTGTCCAAAGGTGACATTTCGAACCTGCATAGTCACTGTAGCATTTTGCATGTTTTGTTAGTGTACATCCACTTACAGTAATGCAGCCCCGTGTTTTTATCACCTAGAGAGAAGGCCAGGGCTTGTCTGAACTTTAACAACTTGTCGCCCACACACTTGGCCATTAAAAGGTCAGAGCGTGTTCCTCCATAGGCACATAATACCACTGTCTATTTGAGATCACCGCAAAGAAGCACAATATGAAATGTTCCCCTGGTGTGCTATAGATTCCCCAGCTCAATTTAATCAGCGCCCACAACACCAACATATATCGAACCATGTTTACTGTACAGACAACAGGGGAAAATGTCTTCTACCTCTGGACTTACAATGGTGTTATTCCCCTTTTGTGTGCCTGTCAATATCTCTACACTTTGCTCCCAGTTCCCCTGCTCCTCAAATATATTGCCAAAAACACTAGCAACAAGAACACAGCACAACACTGATATTTTATTTTCTTGTATTTTGTATTATTTTTGTTTTGTTTGGAGCAACTATTTTTTGATATTTTTTTTTATTCATAATTCACCAAAAAAGACAACAGGATAAACAATGTTTGAGCGGTAAATACAAAATTAATATAAGACAACTGACAGAACAGACCAGCGGTAGAATGTAACACAGTAAAAGTAGTAAAGTACTGTACTTAAGTAGAATTAAGTATCTGTACATTACTTAAGTACATTTTTGGATATACTTTCTACTCCACTACATTTTTGAACTGGACTGAAAAGTAAAAAGTACTTGAGGTACTTGAAGGATGATTTGAGGAGTTATTTTATTACCATGTCCGTGGTAACATTTTGACTAAAGTTTTCAAGTTCAAGTTTTGGCTTTGACCAAAAAAAATACACAAAATTCATGAGAAAATTTAAGAAACTGATTTGTATTGCAACTGTTGACCAAAATCTGTATAATTTTCCATCAATATCACTACATCTACACTTTAAAAAATTAACACTTACTTTTACTTTTTACTCTTTAAGTACATTTTGAAACGGGTACTTAAATACTTTTACTTAAATAGATTTTTTCATGTGGCACTTTTACTTGAGAAACTTTTGTATCTGTATCTGTACTTAAGTAACAAAATTGAGTACTTCATCCACCACTGCAACAGACAGAAGAGACACAACGAGGTGGGGTTGGAGGTGCAGCATTTACCTTACATTATATTCATTCATTATAAATATCTAATTATGTAATGTATGGGATTGATAAATATTATCAACATTACAAACCTATATTTGTGCATCTACATCCATATTGGGGGCTGTTTTTTATGTGTTACTATATTGAAGCATCATTTTGTATATTTCATTTCATATTTGATTATTTTACACATTTAAATTCTATATTTTGTCAGTTTGAATTGGCACTTTGCAAACAGGGTGTAAAGGGAGTGTTTGGGGCAACTATGACAACAAAGAGCAACTATTTGTACTGGTCCCATTACATTGGGATAAACTGATTGTGTCAGAGAGGCAGTTCAAAATAAAGATCACAAAACAGATATTTGCTGAGACAACCCTAAATATAAAGCTAAATAGAAGATGTAACAGCATGGTATAATTGTTACAAAACAGTTTAATACATATGTTATATGCAAGCAGGTTAAGTTTCACCTTTGAAAATAAAGAACATTTTTTTACACACACACACACACACACACACACACACACACACACACACACACACACACACACAGTAGCTCAGTTGTTACAGTGTTTTCCCACTTATCCAAAGGTTGGTGAAAGCATGATTTTTGTTTTATTTGTTTTACTCTTAAACCTTGTGTTAAATACTGTGTGTTACAAACACTGAGGTGAACTTGTTTCTCAGTAAGAATGTGACACATGCTTATTTTAAGATGTCTACACTGGAACCTGCTACTTCGGTTACATGATACGGCTCTTCGTCTTCAGGTTGAGAAGAGGCCTTGTAATACATCTTTCAATGACTGCAAGCATCCTTTTAGTGACGTATTCTACTTTCCTGTAAACAGCTAACGGTATATCCATTTAGGACCTTATACGGACAGTATGTAAATTTAGTTTAAGTCATTATAGGACCAGTCTTCTATAGATAGTACCTTTCTCGGGCTATAAGTATTGGACAACTTCCTTGAAATGTACCACAAACAAACGCATGTGCCTGCTGTCTGTAACTTTCACCCATCTCATGAGATAAAACTTCTTTCAACTCTCTACCTGGTCTGCAATCGCTTCCTTCACCATTACAGTTGGTAGTTCGAGTACCGCTCTCGACATAAACATCACTGCATCACAACACCACATCACAGCATCACAACAACAGTAGCTCAGATGGTAGAGCGCCCACTGACCCGAAGGTTGACAGTTCGAATCCCGCTCTTGACCTAAACATCTAGAGGTTGAGCGGTCAGATCCACTGACCCACTGACTCACAGATGCCAGCCGTTGTTGTGTCCTTGGGCAAGGCCCTTACCCCACCTCACCCCCAGTGTCTACACCGTGAATGTGTGTGTGAATGGGTGAGCGGCTCCTTGATGTAAAGCACTTTGAGTACACTGAAGGTGGAAATATGCTACATAAAAATGTGACCATTTACCATTTCAATGCAACAGGAGAAAAATTAAAGGAGAAAATAGTAATATTACTTGTAGTGTAAATAGCAGGGCTGCAACAATAGTATTCATCAACAGTATTTTTGCCCTTTATCAAAGCTTGTTGTCATTCATATAAAGCTAACACGTGATCGATGCATTTCTCTTTACAAACACAGTGATTATAGCAGACGTCATTTCCAGCCCACAGGTATTCATCATGCCTCAGCCCTGCACAGCCTGGCAGCGACACAATCAAACTGAAGTTAACATGACAAATGGAGTCTAAATGAGACAAACGCAGCACGTACTCACTGTGAGAGGCCCTTCATTTAACAGTTGACTGCTTGTTTGTGTAAAGGTTGCTGGTTTAATAGATTTACATGTGTTCGGTGAATGCAAAGTGAAAAACCTGGAATGTGTCCAGAAAGTGACAAAACAACACATCTTTTCTTTAAGCTCACACTGGATGAATAAAGCATGAGGCCAAATTCAGATGCACTCCACACATAATGTTCTGTAATAGTTTGCCGTGAATTTAAATGTTCATCTCACAGGCGTCGGGCTGGGGGGGTAAAGGGTACTACCCGGGCCCAGTCCAGGGAGGGGCCCCTCACAAAGTTGGTAATGTGCATTTTTCATTGGACGACGTGTAGTGCAGGCCCACCGAGATGATTTGTACCCAAGGCCCGGAATTTGGCACTGCACCCCTGGTTCATCTTATATGGTTCACCCACAGACTGTATAAAGAAGTGCACTAAGGGAGAGTGACGTCACCCACAGTGTTCGGCTCCAGCCAAATGAAGCTCATCGAGACTAGCAGTTATAGCAGTGAATTTGGAGCCGAGTTTCATATTTGGAATTCTGCCCGCGAGTATCGTAGCAACTAAAGAGCCAATCTGGAGCGAAGCTGTTGCAGGTAACGCCCCTTTTCGCCCGCACTACTGTTTAGGAAGGGGGCGGGCGCTTAGCTACGCTGTCAATCAAACCTGTTGCTAACGCTAACGGGAGTGACCTCGGGGAAAGAAGTCAGCTGATTTGTCTCTTGTTAATGTTCATATCTTGATTTACAGACACAATATCAAAATAAACATACCGAGTCGATGGAGGCGGAACCGTGCCCGTGCTCACTTCCTATATGGAACGCGGTGGCTAGCAGGTTAGCTATGTCCATTTATATATACAGTCTATGGGTTCACCAAAGAAAGGACCCATGGAGAGATAGAACTTTAAAGATGGAAAAAGCAACTGCATTGATCTGTGGTCACTTAAAGATGCACTATGAAACTTTTCTACAGAGGGGTCCACCACCTGCATGGAGATGTTTTTGTTTTGCCAGGAATGTTCCACAGAATGGCATTAAACTATGTAGCATTTATTCAATTACACGTTTTATTGTCAAATTAAATAGCTTTTGTACAGTTAGTCGCTCTCGCCTCTCCACAGATCTGACTGAATGACCCTTTAAACTGGCCTGGTGGCATCAGATGCTTGTCTCCATAGATATGCATAAGTTGAATGCCCTGTCATGGAACATTCCAAGCAATATCATCACCATGGAAACAAGCAAGTGGCAGACTGTCCAACAGGAAGGTTATATAGTTCACCTTTAAACATTTAAACATTAAGGATCTAAAAACTTCATTCACATGAGGAAAACTGGCTCTGTATATGATCCATTCAATTCTACTGGGTCAACAAGCCAGCAGAACTTTGTAAGTCAAATCTTGTAAACATTTATATACCTGGAATATACCCAAGTTGAATTTGCTCCTGTCTGCTCTGCTTCTCTCCTTATGTGCTCCCTTCTCTCCCTCTGTCTGCTCTGCTCTGTTCCTGTCTGCCCTCTCTCTCCCTTTCTCTACTCCCCTTCCTCTCTGCTCCCATCTGCTCCTCTTCCCCTCTGATCCTGCCTGGTCTGGTCTGCCCCTGTCTGGTCTGCCCATCTGCTCATGTGTTCTCCCCTCTCTCCTCCTCTTCTCCTGTCTGTTCCCTCACTCTCCCTCTCTCCTCCTCTCTGCTTTACCCCTTGTCTGTTCTATTCCTGTGTGCCCCCCTCTCTCTCTCTCTCTTTGCACCTGTTTGCTCCTCTTTCTCTCCATCACTGCTCCTGACTTCTCCTCCTCTCTCACTCTCCTATCCGCAGGTCTGCTTTAGTGCTTGTCTTTTCCACTCTGTTGCTCTTTATCTGCTAACCTCCATCCTCTGCTGTCTCGCTGTCACCGGATCACCCCAATCGCCGATCGCTCTACTGGAACCTGCTCCCATTTCGGCGGCCGCCATGATTGATTACCCATCAGCCCCTTTGGCTCATCTGCTCACCACTGCACTGTCTCTGCCTCCAATTTTAAGGGCCAAGATGAATCAGATGGAAGCAGCCAAAACAAGGGCAGTGTGGACTTATGTGTCTGAAAGTATTAGATCAAAAACATGGAATTGTGGGTCATAACTTTAACAGCGGCTTAGCGTGTCTCTCCTGGGAGTGGAGTGACCTTTTATTCTGTCAGGAAATACACCTCTCAGACACTGTAAAGGACACTGAAGGCATATTTTCACACCTAAATGAATTTCGCTAATGTGTTTCAGATTATGCAGTGTTTATTAATAGCCTTTTGCTAATCAGACTTAGTCAAAAGGTGCAGTGTTGACATTATGAAATTTTTGGCGTTCCAAACAGGATTTACGAACTATGGAAAATGTGCAATTAAGATTTGCAAAAACAGAAATCTTAAAAAAAAAAATTGTGTGTTTTATTTTCCGAGACTCAGGAAGTGCACGTTAGCATGCTAGTTGCTGTTAGTTCTACCATTGCGGCAAAACTCCACACTGTCCTCTGAAAGTTGTGAAAAGCACTTATAAGGACAGTTATATCATGGTACACAATGCACAGCAGCCTATTATAGTGATGTAGAAATGTGCAATTATGACTGACAACCATCTAACTTCACCTGACTTTTGCAGAGTTTGGGTTATTTATATAAAGTCCATTGTAATAATCTGCTTCCTTGTGTTGCATTGCACCTTGAGAACTTGAGAACTAGCCTATGTATAGTTGCTTCAGTGCGACAGGTGCTGTGGCTAATTGAGTTCACTCACTGTTTAAATCTGCCCTTGACTTTTGTGGCTCTGCTTTGTTCACATACATGAAGCTCTATTATTCACAAACTGAAAAAGTGACATTATTGTACTACAAGTTTAAAGTTTTATTCTCAACTAAAGTGAAAGTGCAAACGTGGGCGGATGTGTGTAGGTTGTCTTAAAAGTTGCCGAGAGTAAAAGAATTGCACATACAAATATAGAAATGTAGAAATCAAATCTGAGCTTGTTCTCTAGGTGAGGTTAAATTATTCAGCTGCAAACCCAAGTTTAGATATTTGGACATGTAGTGTCAAGGTGACTGAAGGCTGTTAATGCTGAAGAAATAAAAGAACACATTATACAAATAGTCACGTAGATATGATATGTTGAAGTGTTTCATTGGTCAAAAGTTCACACCAAACTATCAAATTATTTTACTATATATATTTTTTTTAACCTTTCTGGTCTACCATCTGCTTGTCTCCATGGAGATGTTATTACTTATTACTTAGAATGGCATTAAACCGGACTCTCTCCACGGAGAGTTGGTGACACAACTGGGACACTTTACAGGTGAGCACAATCTCTATAACTGCAAACATGGAAGAGGGATCATTCTAATGCCATACTGTGGAACATTCCTGGCAAAGCAATAACAACTCTATGGAGATAAGCTAGAAAAATGGTATATAATGAACCTAAATTGACATATTCCAGTGGTTGGTTGATTAAAACCGACTGAGGCAGTGAGAATATCGACTTGTCCAACAAAACATCAGAAAGCATTTGTTGTAGTTGAACTGCCACAGTTTGGGATTATTGGTCAAAACACTTTTAATCTGTGAATATTTCCAACTCAGTGAAGTTTCCCCCCGTCTCAGTCCTGTGGCCGATGACACTTTATGTATTCACACAGAGCTGTAGAATAAGGTCTCAGCTCTTTGTCAACATTCAATCAATAGATGCCAATAATACAAACAAGTGTGTATTCCTGTGTTGACTTTCCGCTTACAAAGTTAAATGAAAAGAAAACATTGATGAAGGAACTTCCAGTGAAGAGACACCCAACAACCCCCAAATAAAACACTAAAATTGACATAAAAAAATATCATTAATGTCTGGAAGTGCAAACTAAATCTGCAACCCTCTTTTAGCACCTCACAAATTGCTCTTTCCGCTTATTTACTCACAAGTCCTGCGTCACTCTTCTGGCCAATTACCACAGTGCTGCTATGCATCCAGTCTTTGGCAAAGCCATCAAACTTAATTGAATCTGTGGTAATTAGCCACTAACTCATGCCTGGTCCAAGATGGCTGCTTCTAATTGAAAGTCACGCTCCATTGGACATGTGAGTGCTGATAAAGTTTGCAGCACATGGACTTTCATCGTGTAGGTTTATAGTCTTCATTTGTAATAACAAAGGTGCATTGTGCATTGTGACTCCTATAAAACTGTGCTCTGCATGGCGGCTTGCTTTAGCTTTCGCAGCATTCAAATAGTAGTCAAAACCCAAGATAACTTATCCGTTAAAAAGGATGGTATAGGAACTTGGAGACTTGTATCAAACCTGCTTCTGTATATACGCTTTTCTATTTGGTGTAATTTAGTTCATGAACAAGTAGTAGACAGCAGTGATAGCTATTTTTCCATTTGTCTTTTAGTAGTAGTAGTAGTAGTAGTTTTAGTAGTAGCCTTCTTTTTATTTGGCTTTGACATATTCAACCATTCTCACTGAGGTTCACCTGATTTTACACTTGTTGCAACCAGCCACATTATTATAACTATGAACTTTGGATGAAGAATATAATGCAGATATTACAGGAGTTCTACAAGTGAGATTTGAACCAACAAGCATCGAGAACTGCGCCACTGTTTCTCACTTAAGCATTTTTCAAATACAATTATAATAAAAGCTACAGAGTTCCATTAAACTCTCTCTTTATTTTTAGCTCTTGTTCTAAAGCCTTAATCCTTTCATATTATCATCCTATGCAAAATGTTTCAACATCTGTATCAAGACTTTTACATTTTACTATCTGGTATCATTTGGTTTAGATAGTGAGTAGTTTGGTTTTATATTATAGTCACAACCAACCATGGCTAGATAAACATTTTTGTTATTTTAATTTTTTTTTATTTACAAATTTTGCTTTTATAAACGGTTGGAAGATGAACATTGACAAGTTGTGATTTGGTACTGACATATTACTGACATTACTTGAATGTCCTTAATTACATAGTCAGGTCCTGAACGCAATTTCCTTGTAGCAAGTGCCCAAGGACAACAAACACATGTGTACTAGATGCAGCAATGAATTTTGAGGATTTGTAGACCTCGGTGGTGGAAGAAGCACTCAATTGTGTTACTTAAGTAAAAGCACAGAAACCAGAGCAAAAAAAATACTCAAGTAAAAGTAAAAGTATCACATGAAAAAATCTACTTAAGTAAAAGTATTAGAATACCTGTTTAAAATGTACTTAAATAGTAAAAAGTAAAAGTATTTCACGCAGGTTTTGAGATCTAATAAAGCTTCAGCTGTAGTGATTTTGATAAAGATTTGCGCTGAATTTTGTATGACAGAAACGACTGAATCAATTGTTTTTTGGTTGCTTAAAACTATGAAACTTACTTTTCAGTCCAGTTCAAAAATCTAATGGAGTAGAAAATACAGATGCCTTCTCTCAAATGCAGTGAAGTAAAAGTAAAAAGTATCCACTGTAAAATGTACTTAAGTAAAGTACAGATACCTAAAATTTGTCCTTAAGTACAGTACTTTTACCTGGTTATGTTCCACCACTGACAGACCTTGAGCTCCCACCATTGCTCTCTATCTGATCTTTTTTCTCCAATACAAGGCCCAGTTCAATTAAGTGTCAAATCAATATTCTTCATTATTATGAAGCCCACCTGATCAATGCAGCTGGAATGGAAGAATCCAATAGAGAGATTCAGAGGAAGCAGGAAAGCATCTCTCCGTCTCTAGTCACTTCACTGTCTTTTGTGTTTAATGGACATGGTCTAAGTGTATCCATGGCAACGGGGGCCATGATTACATTATTAACAACCATATATGGATGCAGTATTCCTTAGATAGTTTGAAGGTCGAATGGAGAACAACATTGGCATAATGTTAAAGGTCCTATATTACACAAAATTGACTCTTGTGAGCGTTAAGCCATGTTATGATGTTGTTACCTCCTCAAAAACATATCGGGAGTTGTGTTTCGCACATGTTTGAGTAACACTTTAATATTAGTCTGTCTACATCTCCAAAGCTCAAAATGGTCTGTTCCACCTTGTGATGTCATATAGTGGTAGTTTTCAAGTTAACAGCTCCTTTTACCTTCTGTTTTGTAGAAATTGCTAATTCCAGGGCTGAAATCATCCAAATGATTCTGTTTGAGAGAAGAACTCAGCTAAATATGCAGTTTTTGTGTGCCAATGTGTGAATGAAACAAAACACGACTCCAGGTATGTTTGTGATGAGGAAACAATATTATAACATAGATCAAAAAACAGTGTAATATGGGCCTTAAACCCCAAAGCCAGGATTTCAAATGTATGAAGCCAAATGAGGTTTTCTTAAAGTTAGGGTCAACTTTATACCTAGTGCTGTACAGTGCAACACAATCATTAAAAAGTGAGAAAAGACTACAATGAATAAAAAGACACAAAATAGCAAGGCTGGATGTCAAAGAATAATGGCAAAAATTGAAATAAAAACTATAAAAATGTGTAATATTAGGGAAATACAGAGTCTAGACAATTATAAATTAACAGGATTGTGTAAATTCCGCATATTGAAATGTGCTCCTATCAACACACTTATCTGAACAAAAATGTCAAAAATATTTTTACCTGTTGCTATTAGTACTGGCAACAGCAGTAGTACTAGCAATATTGTAGGATGTTTAATGTGTACATACAACACCTACAACTATGGCTGGCTGAGCAAAATACGGCTTTGATTTTAGTCCTAATAAACATCATGCTTGGCCCGTGGCTGGATGACTCAGTCTGTCATAATGGTTTGAGCTTCAAAGCACCAGGCACTATATGGGAACAACTGCCAATATAACAGTACATAGACGTAAGTACTGTTCCGATATTCACAGTACATTGTCAGAATCCATTTACAAAGTAATTTTACTCCTCCGTTTATTGTGATTCAAGGCTACCTCCATAATGCAGTTGTGTACACCTTGGCCAACATCCATTTTACTCACCACAGTCAACACAATTAGTTCTGGAGTCACTATAGCTGTGAGAATACACACACACACACAAGATTTAATAGTCATTCACAAACAAAAGTGAAACCCTTTATTTACTTTCATTCCCACTGTCTTTTAAATCACTATCTCTCTAGTTTTATGAAATCAAACTTTATGAATCAAGCATAGAGCAGACTGAACTGAAATTACTCTTTTTCCCAAACAATTCCCACAATTATTATATATATATTTTTTAATTAGATTGTGCTTTGTATTAGACCTAGTATTAAAAGTATGCTGTTGCTGTTGAAATGGAAATGAATGGGAAAGCAAATATGTTAATGTGGTCACACTTATACAGCACTTTTCTATCTTCAAGGCACTCAGAGCTCTTTTCAACAATAAGCCACTCACCCATTCACACACACATTCATACACAAGTGCCTGCAGACACTGAGGGTGAGGCGGGTTAAGTGTCTTGCCCAATGACACAGCTACAGTATTCACCTGTGAGATCTGGCATTGAGCTGCCAACTTTCATATCAATGGACAAATGCTCTAGCAACAGAGCAAAAGCTACAATCTGTTTGTTTACAACACATTTTTTGCATCAGTCATTTTGTGAGACAGCCCCAATATTTTGACTGTATATCTCTGTGCTGTTATCACATTCAGTTTCGTGGAGAAGATTTGGATGAATGAAGGATTACACCATCTTGCATTCAATTATATGTATTTTAATAAGAATACAGCTCTGGATTGTGGCGTCACACGTAGTATTTTCAGTTAGCCTAATGTTAAACCAATGCAGATTTTAAGATACTAAATACTAAACTTTCTTTTAAATATAGTTATGAGTTATGACTATAGTCTGATAAATATACTATTATTAATGACCTAATTGAACTTATCCACAACTCCACTGGTCAAAAGGATGAAGTCTTACCCCCACCTCACTCTCTGCTGCTCTTCTGCACTGCACGGACACTTATCAAAGACTTTTCATTACAATCTTCTAGAGAGACCATTTCCAAATACATGGCCATTATTTGTCTGAGATGATAGAAATTACCCTGATGTATGACGTAATATGAGCCACTCAGATGCAGGAAATGTAGCACCATTAGAGCGCTGTCATGTAACCAGTAGCTAGCACATTGTAAACTGTTTTACATTCATTCAAACAGAGCATTCCTGGAACCTCAATTACCAAAAGCTGTCTATACAATACAGTATATTGAAGTATTACAGATTGACCCATGAAACTGTGAGAAGCACCCACTTCACCGCTGCCATGGTAACGGCCCTAAGTAAGAAATGTTTAAATGCTTGGCTACAGGAAGACTCATCCTGGTGCCTCTGTACCCCCATCACACCAGACCTAAATTCTATTGAAAGATTTATGGATGAACACAGCTGAAACTTTGGATTAGACTTTCCTTTAAAGATCCGCTAAGTTTCTACAACGGAACAATTGACAATGTTTCAGGAAAGACAGAAGCCAAGTCAGAACTCATGACTTCACCTCATTGATTTAACCGCCCCCCTCAAAGTAAAGTGGGTGGTTTCAATAGAAAATACACCGGTCATCTTCTGACCAGATCCTTGGCAGTCCAGCTCGGACCTTTGACCAGAGAGGACAGAGAGACAGAGCTTGTCTTCTTTTTAGCATAGACCCAGGACAAAGAAAATTCCAAAGAGACAACTCAAAGCTCTCTCTTCCAAAATCTGACCGAAAGCAATATTATACTTTTCCAAATTGAAGTATTTGCATTTCTGTAGCCTTTATAGCCTTTTGATTGACTTAGCCTTAATCTGTGACCTGTGCTGCTGTTCAGTTCTCATGGACTAGAAAGGTGTCTTCATCTTTGAAATTAGGATACAGCGTTCCTTCATCCTGATGCTTCCTGATCCTGGAGCTATTGTTTAGGTCACATGGCCACCGTCCATCTCCGCCCATCTGATTCTTCAGTCTCGACGCCCTGAGGACTTCAGACCTCCAAACCATCGGACCCCTGGACTACACAGTGACTAATCACATCACATCACAAATTGACTTACTCAATTTAGACTCCACACATAACCTTAGATAACTCCTGGGCAGTTTATGTAATCTTTAGACCCCAGTCTGGAGTAAACCACACTCATTTGCATATCTCATATTGAAAGGCTGTCTGTTTAACTTTAATAAATATTCATAAACCACAATTTGCTTAGCTAAAAAGTGATTTCCAATTTCCAGATATGGGTCAGTGATATGGTACAAGAATTTACAAACCTTCAGAGCATTGTTTAATTAATAATTATTCATTAATTTAGATAATTGATTATACTGGATTGGTAATGTTTCTCAACTTTTTTTGAGTGGTGCCCCAAAACTCTTCTTCTAGTCAAAGCCAAACACTCACAAAGCCCCGTGAGTCCTGCTTTAACTTAGAACTAACCTTAAATCTAATTCTTCATATCATTTACCTCTTAATCTCACTCATCTACAATATACAGGAGATAACTGCAAAAAACAACATATTAATTATAGTCATTTTGCCAACCCCATGTACAGTTTTGAATACAGTGATGCCATCTGAAACCCAACAATAATAAAATATCTTGTCTTGCAGCTCCTTCTGGGAATTAATCTCTCCTTCGTACAGTTTATCCTCTTTTACACTTTAGGTTTCATGTGGCCAGTAATACAGAAAAAAAGTTTTATCTTTAGCAGTAGGTTCTTAACTGTCCTTCATTTATTTATATAGTTATTATTTATCTTAAACCCTTTGAGAAGCTGAGGGCACAACCTGAAATATGTTAATGATTATTACAGTGAGGGACACTTTCTCAGGATTCTTTTTTTTTTATTATTATTTCAAGTACAAATAACATTAATAGACTTTATTTATATGGCACTTTACATTTGTAAAAACAGTGCTACAGTTGGTTAAAATCACTCACAGCAGCTGCACACAACAGTAATAAAAACATAGATAAAACATAAAATGATCAACAATTCAAAATGATTTTTAAAATAAAAATGTTTTAAGTTGGGTCTTAAAAGCGTCTCATTTCAAAACACATATTGTACTCAAGAAAAAATCTCATAAAATCATTAACTATTATACAAAGAATATATATGTTCATGTAGTAATAGCCCCACATCCTTCTACCTTTAGCCTGACTCCACCTTCCAGTTTTGGTCATACAGTGTCACAGTGATGATCAGAGCAATAATGACTGACCCAACATACTGAACATCCTACCATTATTCAGTCTAGTTTTGATCATGTTTTCTATGACAGCAAATGTTACTTCAAATGTCTGATGAGGTGAGCCAAGTCAGGTCAGAATAAGCAACTATTGTAGATATTCCTCCTCAATGTATGTAGTCGTAGTCGTTAGTAAAAGAATTGTATTGTGCTAGCAGTAGAAGTGGTAGTTGTAGTAGTAATAATCATTAAATGCACAAGTAAAAACATAATGAATTAGAATCCATCCACATGGTAATAATATAAACTTGTTTCATTAACCTCCAAAAACACCCATTGTTTACATCCTTATAACTTCAGCAAAAAACAATGAACATTTATTTGAGTTGAATGAAATGGGCAGTGTCTCCAAAAAAACTTAAGAAGACTCCAGCGAACAGAGGCTGAGTGAAGGTGGTGTGGACTCTGTGGAGGAGGCTCATGCTCTGACCCTTAACACTATAAAAGGACAGAGCCCCTGCGCTGTGGTCCAGGTAAACCCCGATTCTGGACGAAAATGGACCTGAGACCTCAGACTCTACATTATTGAACCAAAATGAATATCTTCTTTGCTCACAGTGTAGGGCCCAGGATTTATCATTGTTCCCAAAACTACATACCGTGAAGGCCCCTTGTCTCTTAATGTCCCTGTAGGACACTGCTATACGAACACCAAATATTCCACTCCATTCTACCTCCCAGTAACAGCGGCCTGTCAGACTCTCTCTGCTCATGACCTGACACCGCTCAACAAACCTCTCCGGGTGACCAGGATAACGCTGATCTTCTGTCATAACTGAGACTCTTCTGTTTCCATCAGACAGAGACAGATTTTTGAATCCTGTGTGTGGGTTCAGTGTAATGTCTCGTGCGTATTTGATGAAGTCCTCTCTGGTGCATGGCTGAGGTTCAAGTAGTTTAAACTCTTTCAGAGTGAGCTGCAGTTTGTCCCTGAGCGCTGACACAACTCTGGTCATGTCCTCAAAGTCCCCCCTTAGTCCGGTCTGGACCCTGGACTCTGTCCCCTTTGTGGGTGTGGTCAGTGAGGGACAGTGCAGTATAAACTGGTTATGATCTGGTGTGAGCAACAGTGTGTCCAGTTCAGAGATGGTCCTCTTCAGTTCACCGATTTCCCGCTGCAGTTGGTCTTGGAGCTCTTGGACTTGACTCAGTTTGGTCTTGTGCTCAGACTTAATCTGCTGCTCCACTTTAGAGCGTCTCTCCTCCAGGAGAAGGACCATCTGAGTGAAAATGTCCCCACATTGCTGCAGTGCTCTCTGGGCAGAGTGGCTGATGTCCTGGGCGTCCTGTTGGAGCTTCTTCAGGTCTGTCTCTTTGTGCTGGAGACTCTGGAGCAGCAGGGGCTTGTTGGCCTGCAGCTCT
The DNA here is from genome assembly GCA_000787095.1 of Periophthalmodon schlosseri. NCBI lineage: Eukaryota > Metazoa > Chordata > Actinopteri > Gobiiformes > Gobiidae > Periophthalmodon > Periophthalmodon schlosseri. The sequence continues at coordinate 1,638 of JACM01040469.1, read as the reverse complement.
GCCTGCCTCTGGGCCCTCTCTGCTGCAGAGGACACTGTGTCATGGCCCTTGTGTTGGTCCACAGAGCAGAGGTAACAGATGATCTGCTGATCTGTGCGGCAGAACAACTTCTTCACCTCATGGTGTTGAGAGCAGAAGTTTTCCTGGAGTTTGTCAGAGGGCGCCACCAGCTGGTGTTTCTGTAATACTGCCACATCACGATGAGGCTGTAGGTGAGTCTCACAGTAAGAGACTAGACACTGCAGACAAGAGCTGACAGCCTTCAGCTTCCTCCCAGAACACATATCACAACTCACATCTCCAGGAGCAGCGTAACAGTGGTCAGCTGGAGGCGCTGTGAGCCCTTTCTCTCTCAGCTCCTCAACTACATTGGCTAAAACTGTGCTCTTGACCAGGACGGGCCTGGGGACAAAGATCGCTCTGCATTGAGGACAGCTGTACCTCTGCTCTTGGTCCCAGCTGGTTTGGATACAGTCCCTGCAGTAGCTGTGTCCACAGGGGATAGTCACTGGATCCTTCAGCAGTTCCAAACAGATGGAACAAGTTATGGTTTCCTGGTTTAGAGCTCTCTGCGCCATGTCTCCGTCAGAGTGACTGTGTTTCACTTCTGCAGGAGGAAGAAGCAGGCTCCGCCCCCTGCGCTGAACAGGTCTAAACATGAGGAAGTGACTGAGGCTGAGTTAAACTACTGTGTCATAGATTTCTCTCCTCTGTGGTGTGTGACTGCTGTTTTCTGAAGGTGCTGTTATGTATCAAGGGTCACTGACTAATGTAAAAGTACATTATTTAAGTATCTGTACTGTACTCAGATATAAAGGCTGAGGGTTTTATTTTTGGCATGTTTATAGTTTGAGCAAACAAAGTTATACAAATAAAAATTCTCCAAATCTATCCAAAATACTGACCAGACCAAAACTGAAGAAGCGGCTTGGATGAGACGCGAAATGTTTTCACTCCTACAACCTTTTGTCCAGTTGACAGATTTTACTTTTGGCTTTTACTATGGATCAGACCTGGATAACTGAGGGATTATGCAGATATCCAAAATACTCTTAAAGTACATTTTTAGGCAGATACATAAGGTGATTTTTTTCATGTAATACTTTTAATTTTACTTGAGTATTTTTTTTGCTCTTGTATCTGTACTTTTACTTAAGTAACTAAATTGAGTACTTGTTCCACCACTGCAGTATTATAAACTTCAGTGTCTAATAGACATGGAGGCTGCAGCAAAATGTTTATAATTATGCTGATTTTGTGCATAATGTGGTTAGATGTCACCACTAATAAAAAATGAAAGTGATCATGCTCAACATTTAGGGCTTTTTAACTTTTGGATATTTGTGATTTAAAAAACAAAACAACTTATCATTGAGGAAAACTGGCTCCTGCCTCCCTTCTGACAGAGAGAAACTGACTTGTACAAAATGAAACAGGTAAACATGATAATAATTTATTTGCCTTTACCTATGTCATCAACACCAAAACTCCCATTCAAAATGCAATGACAATTTACAAGCCAAATGCAAATGCATTTTTCTGACACTTAAAACCTTAATTTAACATTATGGTTGCTAGGTAACAGTTATTGAATGAACATCTGCTGCCCTTGAAGTGAAATTATAAACCTCACCAAAA
>KN477858.1:2244-14575 GCA_000787095.1 Periophthalmodon schlosseri | reverse complement strand
GATTTGGTCTCAGTTAAGTCTTGGTTTATTTATGAGGTTTTGATTCTGGATTTGCCTTTATATATATATATATATATATATATGACAGAAAAATGCATTTTATTTTCCTCAAAACACAGTTAACTTACTACAAAACTGATCAATTGTTTTATCCAGCAAATCATAACAGACAAATCAGGCGCCTTCTTTCCCCGAGGTTGCTCCCAATGGCATTACCAACAGGTTGACAGCGTTGCTAAGCGCTTGCTCCCTGCTAAACCAGCAATGGGTGTTACCTTCAACAGCCTCGCTCCGGATTGGCTCTTTGGTTGGTATGATACTCGCAGTCGGAATTCCTAATATGCAACTTGGCTCCAAATCCGCCCCTATAACTGCAACCTTCGGATTAGTGGACAAAAGCTCTACCAACTGAGCTAATGCCGCCCATCAGGGACAGTGGCACTACATCACACCTGCACTTTAACAGGTCTGTGTTTATATTATAGAAAGCCTACAACATAAAGGTTCAAAATCATGATCTAGTTCCTGGATCATAGAAAACAGTTGCCAGATCCTGTTACGGCTTATTCCAGCTCCAATTAAGCCTGTCTATAATTCTAGGTCCATGAATCAGTAGGTCAACTGTCTCTAGTAACTCTGACGATTTACGGTGCGGTTGGCGTTTGCAGCTCCTTCCTTCCAGAAATATGTTCCATTAAAACTTTTATTTTTACTTTTACTTTTATTGTAATGGACAGAATATATTTTTCGCTTCACTGAGCCAAATGAAAAGCAGTGATGGAGAAAGGTTGGAGTGGCAGAACAGACAATGCTCTTTGTTCAGACTGACTGGAGCCAAAAGGAACCAACCCAGGACACTCACACAGGAGGATGCATCAGAAACACGAAAGCCCTTTACAAACAGCGCATGTGGGTGATCTGTGGGTGTGGCCTCCAGCTCTTCTGTGCAGTACATACATGTCAAAAATGTCCTACTTTTGTATTCTGCATTTGAATCTGTGTGCTGCGGGGGAAGTGGGGATGATAAAGTACCAGAGTGGTGGCTAACAACTCAAAGCTAACAGAGAAATAAACATTTCTCAGCACTCATTGCAATATACACGCTGATATTTTATGTTCACAATCTGATGCACACCGTAAATAAATCAGGAATAGTGGAACCAAAGCATTTGGTGGAGTGCATAGACCTGTCACAATGGAAGCTCGATATATCGCTACAGAGAAATATTGTGATAAACAATAATATTGAAACTACTTTAGGCCACTGATTAAAATTTAAATAATGCAAAATAATCCCGGTAAACCATTTTAAATAGACTGTCCCATTAAAAGACATGAGATGCAACAAATAAACAGCAGGATGCGCCAATAATTAGCTAAAAAACCCCTCCACAGCTCAAATCTTATTGTATTACAACAAAAATACCCCAAATCTCCCCACTTTTGCAAAGAAAAAGTACCCATGATAAATACTGAGCTCCAAAATATACTGTTCAGGCCTGGGAGTGCATGGAGCTTTACGCACAGCTCGCTCCATCGGCATGAGGGGCGGCGGCTCTGGACAAACGGCCAACCGACCCACACTCCGCACTAGGGCCCGGGAAGTATCTCCTCCGGGTGGTAAAAGTGGGCACGACTGCGTACAAAGAGTCTGCTAAACATCTGAGCAGGCCGAGGTCCATCTGATGTTTGTAAAGGACTTCAGGTTCACAGCAGAGGGAGGGAGTGATATGTTCTCGTTAGCTCTTTGACTCCTCTGTCACCACACAAGAGGCTGGAGAATGCCAGAGATGTGTCTATATTCCATTAGTGTTAGAGTAAAAACACAGCATCATGTACAAACCGCTAGGTACTTTTGTTTGTTTGCACGCTTGCGATTGCCAACTGTAAATTAATAAAAACACAATTGTTCACGTGCGACACAAGGGACAGCCACCAGCATGTGCGGACGCTTTGCTTTTTCCTTGCTCAGATTCACTAAGATTTGATTCTCCAGCTGCCAAGAAAGAAAAAGCACAAAAAGGCCAAATCGATTTCTACAAAACAGTAAGATCTCAGAGGACTCATTTGGGCAAAAAAGCAAAGACATTGGTACAGTCGTGGCTCAGCTGGTAGAGTGTTGGTCCACTGATCCAAAAGGTTGGCAGTTTGATTCTGGCTCTTAAAATAAAAATCATTGGTTGAGCGGTCAGATCCACTGACCCACAGGTTGGCGGTGCGATTCCAGCTCCCGCAGATGAATGCTGCTGTTGTGTCCTTGGGCAAGACACTTAACCCACCTCACCCACATTGTCTGCGTACACTGGTGTATGAATGTGTGCTTTGAGTTTCTTGAAAGGTAGAATTTTATATAGAATTATGACCATTTGCCAGGGGAAGGGATCACTTTATCTCAATTCAAAATGCAAACAATATAAAGCTCATTTTATTTGTCCGAGAACATTTTTATGCATGTCACTGAAGCCGGTCCATACACGCTGTTTCAGATGCCCTGCCACGAGCTAGCTCCTTGTACTAAAGCTGCTCATTCACACAACACTGTTTACAAAGATTAAAGTGTGGGACTTCTTACCAATCTGAAGCCCTCTGAGGTCTCTGTGTGGAGGCCCGAGCTAAACACACATACTGCAAGTCTTCATGTACAAGTGTAGAGTTCTTTAAGAGCGCCTGGAGACACGTTAGCTTGTTATGGCCCACCAGAGGAATGCAGTGTGGTTGGAGATCCACCATGATAAATCCAGCACATTCTGTCTGTTTAGTGAAAATTCAATAGAGCCAAGTCAATATCATCCATCAACACTTCACAAAATGGCCTCTGCCGCTCTCAGGGATTAGAGTTCACACTTACATAACATACGCAGCAAGTATCGATTTGCGAATCATTAGAATCTGACCGGCTCTCGGTTCTGTTCTGGTGCCAGTCAAATGCACAATAACATATTACAACACATCGATTCTTCTTACTCTTCACGTTTAATGTTGTAGTAGGAGGCAATTCATTGTCACGCTAACAAGATGCTAACAAGATGCTAACAAGATGCTAACAAGATGCGCTGATTAACTTATCGTAAAATGAATAATAGTTGGAACAATATTTTTTGGGGGTCAATATTTATCGTGGGGACTACTGAGGAAATCCAGACTGATCTCTCTCTGTATGTTTTATACAGATTAATATCCGTCTGGTCCCCACGTCCTCCGTTGTGTCTCAAGCCCAGTCAAACGTCATCGTCCAATCAGATCTGTTTTTTTTCAGTGACACATGTGAAACAAAGGAGCTCATTGGTCACCTATGATTTACAAATAAAATCACATTTCTCTCACCTCAGATTAACAGAGTTTAGGCTTTGCTTAATGATTCGACAGAATTCCGCCATGTTTTTCAGCCCCTTGTCATATTTTTCTCCTTTATTTTTTCCAATACATACAGACCATGCGTGTCCCTGATTGGCTAATCCACCTGTCAATCACACCCATCTGAAAACAGGGAGAATCACCGGTGACCAGACACACATCTTTGTAAAGTAGTGGAGAAGTGTGTGTTCTGAATCCCAGGCAAAGACAAGTGTTTCATAGCTGCCATTTATTTGCTGCAGTTAATTTACTTTACAAATGCAATATTTTTTGCTTTAGGGTTATGGTATTAGTAGAACAAATGAGTTTAGTGTATATGTATTTCAGCGATGTATATCAAACTTCAAAATGTTGTTATTGTGACAAGTCTACTGATTACCTGAACGAATGAATATATTTAGAAAGTGGGAGCAGGTTGTCCAAGTTGAAAAAAGCACAAAAAAGCATCAGTTTTATCAAGTCCATGTCTGTCTGTCAGTGAGGCCATAGCAGTTTATAGCTTTAGTCTCAATTAAAGGCGTACTGTGTAATTTTCTAGAGAAGGCCACTCCACCTGCTTGTCTCCATAGAGATAATGCTGCTTTGCATAGAATGTTCCACAGTATGGCATTACACTAATCCATTTCGCATTTACTCAGCTACAGGTATCTTTATTGCTCAAAAATCCCTTGCAAATCATTCAGTCTTATTGCAAGCAGGATCACCTCTGCACAGATCTGACCTGTAATTTAGCCTGGTGGTGTCAACTGCTGTCCCCATGGAAAAAATTAGCTTTAATGCCATACTGTGGAACATTCCAAAGGCAATAAAGTCTGTGTGGAGACATGAAAGTGGCTTAGCCTTATTCTGAAAAGTTGCAGAGTACACCGTTAACGATGTCAACACACACACACACACACACACACACACGTACTGAAGTTATGGCAAATCACAATCCCAACAATGGAGCAACAAACAGCGCTAATGGTACACAGGGCTGGCCAAACATAATTTAGAAAACCTTATTAGTTGAGTTTACAGTAAAAAAACAAACAAAATATTCTGCAGAAAGTTTCAGTTGAATCTTCTATCAAAACTTAAACTTGTTCTTAAGTCATGGTGACCTTGAAAAAGCGGCTCTCACTTGGATTCTAACTGTGCAGCCTGTGTGGGAGGTAACCAAGCTGGTCTGAAGACCATTTGGAGCGTGTTCAAAATTCTGCTGCCCTCCTGCTGTGAAGACTCAAATCACACAGATCGGCTCCTCTGACTCCCTGAGAAAATTCAAATGTTATTCTGCCTTATGGAACAAACAGGTTTAACCCAGGTAACCCGGTCAGCCGTAGACAGAGGGGGGTAAGAGTAACGTACCCAAGTAAGAGTAACATACATAACATAAAATATTATTAGTCAAATAAAATGAGGAGAAACTAAACAGCCACTCCATAAGAGAATGTACCAACACCATCACGAAAGCAGCTCAGGACCCCAGTCTGCCGTACATCTCCATCTCAAAGCCATTAACCACTCCTTTGAAGATAGTGAGGTACAGATCTCAACCAAAGAAAAGAAATGCTTTGAGAGGGGAATTAAAGAGGCATTTCTTTTTAGGAAAGACAATCCATCTTTGAACAGACGGGGGCCGAAAGACAATCCATCTTTGAACATGACGGGGGCCTTAGACATAATCTATCTCCTATTTATAACTCCATCCTCAGACCTAAATCTAACCAAGAAAACAATAGAGCTAGCCAGTATGCTAATAGGTGTGGAGGTGGGTGAGATCAGATTCTTGACCCAATTAAGGAGCCATTTAAAAGAATCGATTCGGTCAAGAACGATACTTCACTGGCAAGAACCCATGAGCCAGGAATGAGGGAATCTCCTGCAGCATCAGCGACTGTTTCCATCTGGGACCACCTTTAAAACAGCTTTAGACGATAAGGGGGCACTCAGGACACAGTTTGCATGTTTAAAATTACAATAAAGCATGAGCCATGAGCAGACACAGAGAATCTAGGCCTCCAGACTAGACTTCTCTGAATAGAAAGCGGTAGTCCGGCTTGCCAGATTATGAGGCCACCGGTACAGTGCGTCCTCAGCTTTAGTGGGTCATTTTCAACACGGACTAGGTGATTGGGACAAGATAAGAGTTTTCGCTGTGAGCTGACCCGAGAGCACAGCGCGCTCATGAGGTGAAGTGACAGATATGGAGCCAGAGAAGCCGCTGACCTGTCCTGTCATCTCCACTGACCGCAAGCACACAGCCAAAGAGATTACATCTGCATATAGGAGTGAGATGGATTCTGTAGAGCGGGACAGGGCTTTTTAATTTATTTTTTCGTTTGTTTCTTTCTCTGGACTGGGAGTGGGACTTTTTATGTGTCTAAAACTTCCATTTCCTTTATAGCTCATTCTGTCTGCTTAAAGGGCCCGTATTACACTATTTTCTGATCTATGTTATAATGTTGTTTCCTCATCACAAACATACCTGGAGTTGTGTTTTGTTTCATTCATGTTTAACACACAAACCCTGCATATTTGAGTTCTTCTCTCAAACACTCTGTTTTACCTTGTGATGTCATGTGGTAATACAGAAAGTGCTCCGCTGTCTTTTTAAACTCCACACACCTTCACTAGAATCGTTTGGATGATTTCGGCCCTGGAACTACCAATCTCTACTGAACTAATGGTAAAAGGCAGCTGCTAACTTAAAGTACCACTTCATGACATCACAAGGTGAAACAGAACATTTTGAGCTTTGGAGATGTAGACAAATATGTGAATGAAACAAACACAACTCCAAGTATGTTTCTGAGGCAGTAACAGCATTATAACATAACTTAAAGCTCACAAGAGTAAATTTTGCGTAAAATAGGATCTTAAAGATGACGGGAATGGTTAAGCACAAAATGCAAAGCTCACATTTACAAAGGAAACAAACATTACAGCTCTGTGTGCCACATAAACAGCGCAGGAGAAGGCTGTGAGCATGGAACACTTTATGACAATGTTCAGCCATTTTGAATGAGGCTATTTTGAACAAACGGCCCCATTTGCCTTTTGACATGCTGCTATTTCCCTGTAAGAATGTGATCTGTTTGATATGACAGAGACGAGAACAGCTCCCATTTCAACTGTGCCAAAAAACACTTTCAAATCACAACCACATCTCCAGCAAAACACAAAACAAGTTCAATTGCTACTTCCGACTTTTTGTCATCTTTAGGAGCAACATCTTGTAGAATTTCCATAATCATTTTTATATGTAAACTTTTTGAGCAGCACACAAATGAAAGGCTGAAGGAGTGAACACAAGTGAAGGCAACTATGACAACATCCCCAAATATAACCTTAAAGCGTGGAACGAGATGGTGCATAAGAGCAGCTCACGCCCACTCACTCTCTTCTAAATACCACCTTGACGTTTGCTCCATTGTGGGTAAAGATAAGAAGTGAGTGTGCATCTGTGTGACAATTCATTTAGTAATAATGTGCGGATGTAACAGATGTAAGAGAGGAGCCCCATAGCGTGTACCTGGCTATAGGGCGATTAGAACGACCTCTGACTTTACAGCAGACAGCTCTGATAAAGTCACGCTGCAGCCCTCCTGGTTGTTTAAGGCGCATTCAGATACAATCTCTCAGATTTATGTTTCCCCATTGGTGTGGCTCTGCTCTGCACAGCTCTGGTAAACACCTCGATGCTTTCACTCTTTCAGGGCATCCAACTCTTTCTCATCTTCACCTCATTTTCCGTACTCTGCCTTTTCGCTCTGCGTGTCAGCCATATACTTTGATTTGTTCGTATTCTACCCTCACATCACATTTTAAATCCATCCTGAACTGGGGTCACGCTCTGGTCTCAGTCGGGCTCTGAGGACGCACATCAGAGAGGAACATGATACAGCTGCAGACACAAAACAAAAATGAATGCCTTTTTTCGGATTAGTAATTTATTCATTATTCCAGTGTTTAGCCTGCCTGGTAAACACAGATGCACGATTGTGTGAAGAGCAGAGCCCTCGTCCTCCAGCAGGGGGCGACGCTTCTGCTGTGTATCTCATTAGCACTGGACACACCTCATCTGTGAGTGTGAGGAACACAACAGTGTCATTACAGGCTCTGCTCCATAAGGTCAGGTACAGACAGACATCCTTTTTACTGCTGCACTGATGAAGACTAAAGCTCAGAAAATCCAACCCAGCTCAAGCCCACGCACGTGCTGTCTGAAACATAGACTGTATATATAAATTGATGTAGCTAACCTGCTAGACGTGCCAAACAGGAAGTGAGCATGGGCGCACTTCCGGCTCCATTGACTTCGGCTCCTGTCGTCACACTCCCTTAGTCCACTTCTTTATACAGTCTATGGTCTGAACCCAAACCAGATTTAAGTGCATATGATTAAACTACATTAAAACACAGTTAACATAATTATACTTTTATGCTTTTACCTTTTCTTTTCTTATTTTTATTTTGATGTTTATAATAATTGTTATGTTTACTTCCTGGACACGGGCAGCAGCTGTGACTTTGAGGTAATTCCATCACTGTTACCTAGCAACCCTAATGCTAACAAGGGCCAGAACGTGTCTAAATTTCACGATAGTTATGATTAGACGCACAAAAATAGATGACAGTACTTCTGTTTTGTTAAATCAGTGTTTAAACTGTCAGGATAATGGGGTCTTGTGCGTAAACTGCCCCAGTGTTTTGGATGGCATTTCTCTGTTGATGACATAGTTAGAAGAAGTAGGTTTAACTCAGTACAACTTCTATTTTTTTGTATTTTTTTCACACACTGCTGCTTGACTGATGTAAAACAATGATTAATATTTACTACAGATACTATCCAACCAAACCAAGTAATCCAGTCTTGTGCACTGTACCAGAGAACTGGGGTTACGTTCAGTTACCTTGACATTTTCTGTTCTGTGGTATGAGTTTTACTGGCAGCCTTTATGTGTACTCCCTGCAATCGTCTCCAGTCCCAAAAGTGTTTGTCTCCCACTGTTCCTTCATCATCTCTCCCTCGCTCCTTTCACTCTTTCAGGGCATATCTCTCTCTCTGTCTCTCTCTCTCTGTCTCTTTCTCTGTCTCGTTCCCTTCTCTCTCTTTCTGTCTCTCTCTCTGTCTCTCTGTCTCTTTCTCTGTCTCGTTCCCTGTCTCTCTCTCTCTGTCTCTCTCTCTCTGTCTCTCTCTCTCTGTCCTCCCCTCTGTCTCTCCTCTCTCTCTCTCTCTCGCTCTCTCACCTCACTCTCTCTCTCTGTTGAGGTAAGCCTCACTTTGCTTCAGGGCCTTTTGCTCTGTCTGAGTTTGGCACGACAAGGGTTACACTACGGTGAAAGCATTACTCACTCTCCTCCCTCTCTGTCTCTTTCTCTCTGTCTCTCTCTCTGTCTGTCTCTCTCTCTCTGTCTCTCCCTCTGTTTCTCTCTCTATCTCTCTCTCTCTGTCTCTCTCCCTCTGTCTCTCTCTCTGTGTCTCTCTCTCTCTGCCTCTCTCTCTCGCTGTCTCTTTGTCTCTCTCTGTTTCTCTCTCTCTACTTCCTTTTTCTCTCTTTTCTTTCCGCTTACTAAATCAGCTACACACTTTGAGATCTGAGGGTAGAAAGTGAACGAATCCCTTTTTAAACCCATCCCGAACTTGGCTGAGGCTCTGGTCTCTGTCAGGCTGTGAGTCCATGATACAACTGCATAACACAAATACAACTGAACTCCTTTTTGTGATTAGTAATTTACTGGTTTGATTCATTATTCAAGTGTTTCTTGTGCTAATATGAAAAGGCTACTTTATACCACAAACAAGTTCGAGCTGTCCTGCATTGATACTTTGCAGTGACATCACGCTGGGGGAGTTCAACATGTATTTCTATTACAGACTGTACATATAAATGGACATAGCTAACCTGCTAGCCACCACGTTCTAAATAGGAAGTCAGCATGGGCGCACTTCCGGCTCCATCGACTCCAATTCACTTTACATTGAAAAACTGTCATCCCTCTCTCTGTATCTGCTGCTGTCAGGCTCGTCATTTTGGTCTTAAAATTTATTTTATTTTATTTATTTATTTATGTATTTATTTATTTATTCCGAGCACATGTATCAAGGACACTTAATGCACATTTCACAATTTTTTTTTTTTTTCTCCTTATTTAAGCTCGAAAAGGAGTGGGAAGAAGAAAACTTATTAAATCCCACCCCTATCTTCCATTAGGACATAACTTAAACGCTTTGAAATGTGAAAATGTATTAGTAGTTTGTATTAACCCGCTCTACATGATCCTGGTGTTTTTATTTCACTATTTTGTCCCCACCCGCTCCCTGCTAAACCAGCAGTACGGGCAAGAAGGGGTGTTACCTTCAACAGCCTTGCTCCAGATTGGCTCTTTGGTTGCTATGATACTCGTGATTGTACTTCCAAATATGGAACTTGGCTCCAAATTTGCCACTATACTAGCCTCAATGAGCTTCATTTGACGGGAGCCGAACGCTATGGGTGACGTCACACTCCCTTACTCCACTTCTTTATACAGGCTATGATTTCTATGGTGGAATGTTCAGCAGTTACCATGGAGACACAAAATACTGTCAAAAAAGGTGAGCGTGACTAACTGAAAAACTTTGGCTAAGTTGGCTAATGCCAGCTAGCTTGTGACTGTAATTTTATGAGCGAGTTTAGAGACTTGTTTAACAGCACAAATCAGCTTCCAACTAAGTCAGCTCTTTCTGGTCATATTGTGTTCAAACAAATCTCAGATTAAAGCCTAATATAGTTTCAGACAGAGCAATGCCTACAGTTGGCATCACACCCCAAAGGAATGTTGATGACATCAGCTGCAAAGTATCAATATTGTGCAAACAGAGGAAGACAGCCTAGTGCCTAGACCTCTACTTCTGTCGTATTGAGAGAAAAAAACAATAAAAACAAAGATCAACCTTCAAAAACGATGCTTTTCCTACTTAAAGCTACACTATGGAACTTTTCTGGTGGAAGGTTCCGCTTTGTTTAGAACTCACCACAGCATGGCATTAAACATATATACAGGTGTTTTACTGCTTGCAAATACCTTGAAAAACATTCATTCTTACTGTCAGTGAATTGGCTTCTCCACAGATCTGACATGTAACTTGGCCTGGTGCCACCACCCGCTTGTCTCCCTTGAATTACATATGTTTTATGCCATACTGTTGAACCGTCTCGGCAAAACAATAACATCTCCATGGAGACAAGCAGACCCTCCATCATAAAAGTTACACAGTGCACCTTTAAATTTAAATATTTGTACAAAACTTCTGAGCAGCAAAAGAACCATCAACTGTTGCCATGGCTACAGAATGTACTTTATTGTTATACAAAGTTCAAAAGTACTTCACAGCTGTCCACGCTCTGATAAACAGTGGATACAGAAATCAGGCTCTAAATGCTGAGGCCTGTGTCTCTGATGCAGAATTACACTGTAGTATTACACCAGATGTTGTGCTGTTTACATCAGCAGTCCCTGACCACTGGGCCATGGTGTGGTCTGCGGTCGCCTCGGTAACGGGCAGCACAAAATCCAATATCACTTTATTTTCAGTGAAGTGTAAAAGGGCTTCATTTATAACAGGATCACTGAAAGTACCCAGGCCTGACTTTGAGCAGGAGGAAACAAAAGACTCTCTAAAGAGTAAACTTTAAAGGTAACAGCCATATCTGCTCCAGCTGCTCTTAAAACTATTAATAACAACAATGTGCCATTAGTCATACTGGTCGTATCATAAAGAGCCTTTTGGGGTTTATTACAAACTGGTTTTAGTCGTTGAATCTGGCAACCCAAAGTAAGGTCCTCCTCCTGCTTTCTGGTGGGAACATAAAATTAACTTAAAAGACTTTATATAAACTTTATATATTCGTAAAATCTTGTCATTGTGAAGTAGAATAACATATTTAAAGGGACTGTATATGTAACTATTTTTCCATTTGAGTAAAATTTGACTTGGCCCAGTGTAGATAAATTGTGTAAGCAGCTCTTGAGGTACTGCCTGAAGGTAAGTGCACTGGATGCATCTAATTATGAAGCAGTTTTTGCCCAATAATCATGAAGTGCGCAGTTAGCATGCTTGTTAGCCACCATTCGGCCACCAGCGGCTCCCTGACCACCTCACAAACGTACAGCACAGTTAAACTAGAGCAAGGGAGCCTAATACGTTGATCGCGATCTACCCTATCGATCGCCATCTACTGGTCGATTGCAAAGGTAGTACGTGCAGATCGCAACTCATTCCCCCAAAAAATAGACGCCAGGCAAACGCGCCAAATGCGGCAAACAAAATCAAGCTATCGCGTTATCTAGTTAGCTCCAATTTATTTATTTCTTCTATCTAAACTTAAGAAAGGGTATAAAATGAGTGGGGAGCTGGACCAAGCAATAAGCCAAAAACCTACCACTTTCATACGGAATGTGAGGAGGACTTTTTTTTCACAATGTCACATTCGAAGTGCTTTCGCCTCATCTGCCAGTGCACCGCTGCTATTCCGAAGAAGGGAAATGTGGAGCGGCATTTTCGGACTGTTCACAAAAGCTACAACACTAACTTCCTCACAGAGGAAAAGTCCCCCAACATGACGAAATGCGTTACCTCCTTGACCGCAGTATTCGGCTCCACTTATTTATGCGAGTCGGCCTTTTCCCACATGAACATTATTAAGTCCAAATACCGTTCCACCTTGACTGATGATCATTTAGAGGTGAGCTTGAGGCTATCAGCAGCTATTCTCCGGACTATGGATCCCTGGCTGATTCCATTCAGTGCCAGTCATCAGAGTGAGGTCGTGACAAAAATGTAAGTTTCATTGTTCAGTATAAATAAATAAAAAATATAATTAAATATGTTTAGCATTTTTATAGAAGGTGGTAGATCTTTTTGACTTGGTCATTTTGTAAGTAGATCCCATGCTGAAAAAGTGTGGGCACCCCTGCACTAGAGCCTCTGAGCTCTGGCTTCACTTTC
>JACM01018667.1:0-10326 GCA_000787095.1 Periophthalmodon schlosseri | reverse complement strand
ATAATAATAATAAAAATAATAACATGTTAGCTTTAAGACAGTACAAATTGGATGTATTCATTTGTTTAAGTTCATTTATTTTAAAGGCACCGTACCTGATTTTTCACAGTCTTTATGAGCACTTTTCACAGCTCAGGGACCAGGGTGGAGTTTTGCCCTCACAGTAAAGCTAACAACAGTTCAATGAGGTTCTTCTGGTCTTCCAATAATTTATTTTCTTTTTTTTCAGACCAAGGTTCACTTTGTTTTCATACATGAGAGTTTGGACTGTTCTCTCTGTCCGCGCTCTTCCTCAGAGTGGTCACGTGGTCTTTCTGTGACGTGTCTGGTCAGCTGATTTAAACTGGTTTTGGCGCTGTCTTCCAAGAACCACATTATGGACTGGGACAGATATGAAAATAAACTAAACCTTGGTCTGGAAAAATAATCTATTAAAATGATTTTGACCCTAAGAGCTGTTTGTACAATATATCTGTACTTTACTTATTTGAGAAAAAAAATAGAGACTGAATAAACAAGTCCATCCAATCATGACAAAAGAGGAGTCAAGTTATAGTTTGGATTTACAAAGGGAATGAAGTTTTTGATTTTAAAGTCTAACCTAAAATACGATCAAACAGTAATGAAATCTTAATTCACTTATTCAATTATTCTCACATAGTTTAAAAATAGTAATTCGTTTGAATGAACATAATGTGTTAGTTTAGTTTAGTTTGCCGTACAACTCTTTTTGATTTTAAAAACTGAAGCTAAAGTTTGGACAGTGAAAGCATTATCACAATATTTATGATGCAGTTTCAGTTTCAGTTACTCTGACTCGGACATTCAGATAAGAAGTCCATGCAGTAATGAAAAAGTCCAGAAGTCTTGTTTTTGTTTTATGTTTTTGTTTCTTTATGTATAAAACAGAGCAAACGGCACATTAACAATCAAACTTGAATGATGAACTCAGTATGTCCAATGTGTGAGCTCTTCAGAATAAACACAAGTATAGAATGAAAAAGTAGAGATAAAGTGAACTAGTTTGAATGAAGTGGACAGTTTTTGATTTTAAAGCCTGAAGTTTGGACAGAAGTGAAAGCATGTGATCTTATTCATGGATCTGTTATATGATGCTAAAAATTCAATAATAACAAAGTAAACAAAGAGAATGCTCAGCTAATGCTAGGTTTAGTTGCAGTTTTATATTTTAAAAGTTTAACCTGAAGATCTCACAGGATGCAGCAGTGAAAGCATGCGGCATAGTGCTTTTTAGGTCCTTTTATTTTGACTTGATTTTAAATAAAACTTGGAAAAAAGAGTCTATTCAGTAATGCAGGGAAAAAGTAGTTTGAAAAAGTAGTTTGGATAAACAACATTAAAGAAGTTACGTGGACTTTAAAGGTCCTATATTACGCAAATGGATCTTGTGAGCATTAAAGAAGTTACGTGGACTTTAAAGGTCCTATATTACGCAAATGGACTCTTGTGAGCTTTAAGTCATGTTATAATATTGTTACCTCCTCAAAAACATACCTGGAGTTGTGATTTGTTTAATTCACACAGGTTTAACCATTTATTATTAGTCTGTCTACATCTCCAAAGCTCAAAATGCTCTGTTCCACCTTGTGATGTCATGGAGTTGTAGTTTTCAAGTTAACACCTACCTTTTACCTTTAGTTCAGTAGAAATTGACAATTCCAGGGCTGAAATGATCCACATGACTCTAGTGAAGGTGTATGGAGTTTAAAAACACAGTGGAGCATTTCCTGTATTACCAGGTGACATCACCAAGTGGAACAGAGTGGGTTTTTTTTGAGAGAAGAACTCTAAATATGCAGGGTTTGCATAACTACAATAACTACATGATCCCTTGGTTTATAATGTTTATTTTGTATCATTTCACTGAATCTAAATAGGTTAAAATCAGCTCAGTGCTACGGTAGAAAGTATAGGCACAAGTTCAAACTCATAGATGAATAAAGTGGTTTACTTGGAGGAGTTCATTTGCCACAGATTGAAACATTGCTGCTAGCTTATATTCTTGAAAATAATTGATTAGTTGAAAAACTAAAAAAAAACCCCAAAACTAATTACTTATTTTTGAAAAGTTGCTGCTTGATCCATTCAGACAAGTTTCATTGGTTCAACTTAAATTATTGAGTTGTCTTTAAGAAAAATGCAGTAGTGGAACATAACAAAGTAAAAGTAGTAAAGTACTGTAGTTAAGTACACGTTTTAGGTATCTGTACTTTACTTAAGTAGATTTGTGGACACTTTTACTTCATTACATTTGAGAGCAGGTATCTGTACTTTCTACTACAACACATTTTTGAACTGGGCTGAAAGTATTTTTTATGATTGTTTGAGAACTGCTGAAAAGGCTGAGGCTTTATTTTTATCAACTTCATAATTTGAGTAAACAAAATAGAAAAAATAAAATAAAATAACTGGTTGTTTCTGTTGAACCAAATTCAGCACAAATCTGAAGCTTCATTAAATCTCGAAATCTGTGCAAAATACTTTTACTTTTTACTCTTTAAGTACATTTTTAAACAGGTGCTTTAATACTTTTACTTAAGTAGATTTTTGTGATACTTTTACTTACTTAGTATTTTTTCCTCCATTATCTATACTTTTACTTAAGTAACAAAATTGAGTACTTCCTCCACAATGAGCTTATGTGAACTATAGTGTAGAATGAATGGATCAGATCAACAAAGTCAAACTTAACTAACTTCAGTTCAAATCACTCTCTCAACATATCAAGTCTAAACTAGATTAAAGCTCAAATTTAACTATGCTCTATTCAAAAAGATAAAAATGAATCTTTTGAATCTGTTTTTGTGAGTTTTGTTCTTGATTACATGCTAATTAGGAAGCTAGCAGTGAGTCCCTGGACCTCTGGTATTTTTAGGTTAAAGCCAAAGGATCGAGTTGCATTAACAAGTCACCTAGTTTTTACTCACTTTGAAACCTTTCCGCAGCAAACTTCAACTTAAGAATACACAAATTTAACAATATTTCACAAAATTATCCTTAAACGCAAAGTTAAAGTCAATTCTTAAGTTTTGATTTGTAGCATCTGTCAATCAAAACATGCTGATAATGGGTTTATATGAATGATTTAGTTTAAAACCTTGGTTACCTACTTCATAAAGTTGAAGCTAGCATCCAGAGCAGTGGTATTTTTAGCTGTGGTGGATCACATTGCATTGCGACCTCTTTGTAACATATCACTTGACATTTTCCTTCCCAAAAATCAGTAAATCTCGAGTGAAATTTTGTTCTGAATCCAAAATCGTCCAAATTTCAAAGTGAAAATGATCCAGAAAAGCGTTAGATCCGGGTGTTAGCAGCTTGCGGGCCTCCTCGGTTTTTGCTCCATGGTGCTCAGGGCGGAGGAACGGTCCAAAGGGGGAAATGACAGCACCAACCCGGGTACATGACAGCTGTGGCCCCCCTAAAGCTCCAGACACCTGCCCCCACCCTCCAGGACCGATTTAGCCCAGAAGGGTCACATGTGCTGGGGGAGAGGGCAGCGCGAGGGGGGTGGAGGGTTTATTTGTGGGTCAATTTGTACAACTGTCAGTGTGGAAGAAGAATACACTTTAAATTGAATAAAAACATTGTTGTCTTATTGAAAATATAACAACAAAAAAATTATGGTACGATACTATCACAGAATAACACCCTGGTTTGGTCCTGGTTAAAGACCTTAGTTTTAAGTTAGTCTGGCTTTAGTATTTGTTTATTCATTCTGGTTTAGTCCTGTTTGGGTCCAGGTTTGGTCCTGGTTTGTTTCTTTTTTAGTCCTAATTCGACATGCACCTTAAAGATAATTTATGGGCTGAAACTGGATAACCACCTGATGATGTCACAAGGTGTAAATTCTCATAATATAGCACCTGTCATGGACTATTTCAGAGGCATGCTTTCCAATAACTTCATTTTAGCTTTTTGATTTCTGCTAGCATAACTAAACATAAACTTAACTGAAAGCAGTGAAAATGGGCCTGTTTATTAATGGGTCACATAAATAGACTGAATAAAGAAGTGGACTGAGAGAGTGTGACGTCACCCACAGCGTTCGGCTCCAGTCAAATGAAGCTCATTGAGGCTAGGAGTTATAGGGGACAATTTGGAGCCGAGTTCCATATTTGGAATTTCGACCACGAGTATTATAGCAGCCAAAAAGCCAATCAGGAGCAAGGTTGTTGAAGGTAACCCCCCTTCCCGCCCGCACCGCTGGTTTATCAGGGAGAGGGCACTTAGCAACGCTGTCAATCAAACCTGTTGCTAATGCTAGCGGGAGGGACCTCGGAAAACAAGGCGTCTGATTTGTTTGTTATTAATGTTCATATCTTGATTCACGGACACAATAGTGAAATAAAAACACCAAAATCATGTAGAGCGGGTTAATACGAACATTTTAAAACCAAAATGACGAGTCTGACAGCAGCAGTTACAGAGAGAGGGGCCACAGTTTGTAAATGTAAAATGAATTGGAGCCAGAGCCCATGCTCACTTATTTATAACGTGACAGCTAGCAGGTTAGCTATGTCCATTTAGTATATACATTCTATGCTATAGGGTCAGACTTGTAAGATTATTAAAGCTGCATTGTGTAACTTTTCTGGTAGGGACATCTGTGATATTATTATTCAGTTAGGTACAATTATTGTCAGTTGATGCTGGACTTAATGTCAGAGAAAAATATTTGATTACAGATATGCAGATTTAGGCTAATAGATTCAGCACAGTAACACGCTAGCTAGCTCACTGCTAACAGCTAACAGTCACTTTTATTAAAATCAGAAAACATAAAATAAACATCTTATTAAATTCTAATTAATTAAAATAAAGACTATCCAATTATTTTTATAAGTAGACTATTTCAGCTTGTGGTGTTGTTTTAATATTTATTATACCTCAAAACTAGCATTAGCATCAGCATTGAGACACACATATCTCTCTTTCTAAACACAGAAGTGTCCTCTGGTGAAGTATTCATTTTATTTGTGTAGTTTTTAACATGTTGTCAGTAACATCCACCGCAGCTCCCTGTCACTGCCAGATCTTTAAATATTTATTCATTTTAGCGTGACTCTGCAAAAACCTCATAGAGCTCAAATTGGACAGGAAGTAGTGACGCTAACAGTGAGGTTGCCAGATGCTGTTGTGCACAGAGCCTATTCATAAAGTTTTAAACCTGAATTATTTTAAAAGACTATACCAAGATTATATTAGCAGGTTCAAGCAAGTAAAAAAATACAACTTTAGATCAATAGTTTATAATTTAATAAAACGTAAAACAAAAGCAAAAACTATAAATCATGTATTCACACAGAGGATACAGGATATAATAAGACCTAAACTAGACATGTCTTCATATTTACAGACAGTTCTGTGTTTTGAGCCGCAGGTTTTGAAATGGAGTAAGTCTGTGGTGAAGTTACATTTGAAACTTGAGAAACTTCGTCTGTTCCAGAGTTACTTCTCGAAAAGGTCTTGAGAATCGAAAGGACGTTTGACGAGTTTGAGTACAACATATCTTTTCTATTCTTCTCATCTAACCCAGTTCAAACGAGGACAAAACTAAGAACTAAACCAGAACTAAACCAGGACTGAACCAGAAATAAACAAAGACTAAACCAGGACGGAACCAGAACTAAACCAAGACTAAACCAGAACTAAACCAAGACTAAACGAGGACTGAACCAGAATTAAACCAGGACTAAACCAGAAATAACCAAAGACTAAACCAGGACTGAACCAGAACTAAACCAGGACTAAACCAAAACTAAACCAAGACTAAACCAGAACTACACCAAGACCAAACAAACACTGAACCAGAACAAAACCAGGACTAAACCAGAAATAAACCAGGACTGCCTCGGATTAAGACACAACGGTGAAATATAAATACATTACAATACATTTTTAATTAAAAAAATATTTTATATAAAAATAGTTTTTTTCAATTGTGGATGACAAAAAATATAAAAATAGGTTTCAGTGTGATGAAAAATGAGGACATTAGGCCATAGCAAGTAACAGTTCAAAAGAAATATTAATATTAATAATGGTCATAAGTCTTCAAAATGGCATCTCATAGCAAAACTGAAACAAATGAAATTGTTTAACAAGCTTATGAAGATATTTTGAGTCTTCTCACATAAAAGTCTACAGCAGGACTAAACCAGGACTGAACCAGGCCAAATCTGGATTTAAACCAAGAACTCCAGCAACCAACCAATGTCTAACAGATCTTCTGATGTTCACCAAATGCCCAAAGATGTTTAAAACGTGAACGTAAAACTATGACCAAAGTTTGACTCAACAGTCCACGAGGTCCAGATGTTTTGAGACGGCTCACATGAAGATGGAGGTCATCTCTGAGGACACAGAGTTGCGACTCTGCCGTGACACTGGTCTGTTTTTCACGAGCCCAAACTTCCTGAGGATCTGCATGAACCTCCACCTGAACTTTACCCCCACAAAGGCGTACACCACCGGGTTCACGCAGGAGTGCAGGAGACCCAGGCTGTGCGTCGCTAGCATCGCGCGGTCCACGGCTAACCTCGCTGGACACTGGTACGGCACCAACTTCGTCCGAAAAAACGTGTCTGCCATCACTGCCACATGGTAGGGCATCCAGCATAACAAAAACGCTGCCACGACACAAATGATCACTCTCATTGCTTTCTGTTTCTGAAAACCTCCACGGATTTGCAGTAAGCGCTGGATTGTGACACCGTAGCAGATTAGCATAACCGCTAATGGGATCAAGAAACCTAAGCTATGGCGCAGGATTCTCGTCGCTAAACGCCACGAATCAGCACTAGTTGGGTCGTAGCGTTCGTGGCACACAATTTGACTTGAGTTTTGCGAAGTGTAGGCGGAGCTAAAGAGACCAGGAAGTGACAAGAACGCTCCAACCAACCACACGGCCACACACACCACCCAGCTGAGCCTTTTACGATCCTTCCTTCTCTCCTCCATCGCATGGACAATCACAAGATATCTGTCCACGCTAATGCACGACAGGAACAAGATACTGGAATAAAAACTTAACTCCTGGAAAATGGTGACGATTTTGCACATGGCATCTCCGAAAATCCATCCGCGCGTAATGGAAGTGGCCCAAAACGGAAGCGTGAAGGCCAGTATGAGGTCGGCGATGGCCAGGTGAAGCAGGTACAGGTCTGAGGGTGGGAGGGCCTGCTTGGTGTTGGTGATCACCACGGAGACGCACAGGTTGCCGGGCAGCGCCAGAAGGAAGACCAGGATGTAGAAGATGGAGATGGGTACTATGATGACATCGCTGATGGAGAAATGAGGGCAGGGCTGCGTCTCAGGGTTCAGGATGAAGTCACTGTCGTTGTAAGTGAAGTTTAGCTCCTCGTAGATGGACCCAAAGTCTGCCACAAAAGACGAGGAGAGTTCATCTGTGGCACAAAACAAAATAAACTCTGAATGTTTTTATGAGAAATTATTTTTAAAATATAAAATATAAAAGTAAACCTTTAAATAAAACTAATGTCAGTCTTGAAGTCCATGAAAAATTATAAATAATAATAATTTAACCTGAATAGGGCGTAAAGACACATTATGTAACTTTTTTGTAATTGTTTTTGTTTATTTGTTTGATTTTGGTTGTTTTAGTGCACTGAAAAAAACATAGAAAAACAGGTGTCCTTTCTGTGAGCGCGCTTGCATCTCCACAAACCTGACTTTATTTGGCCTGGCGCAGGACCTCCTCCTGCTTGTTTCCATGGAAATGTTGGCTATAATCTTCCACAGTATGACATAAAACTTATATCTCTATAGAGATATATGTACCGTAGTATGGTTTTAACTTTTACATGGAAACATACAGGTGACGTGCCAGCTCCAGAAAGTTACGTACTGTAGCTTTAAGAAGTGTAGATATAGCCTATGGTCAGAGATTTCACTAGTTTATTAGTATTAAATCATTTCATTTTTGACAATTTTTGAAAATCTTTACCCAAATCAAAATATCCAGATAAATAAATAAATTTCCAGCACAAAAATGTTTTCCAAATTTGTACATTTTAAAATTACAATAAATTCAATATTGTAAATCTGAACATACCAGACATGGTGGCAGCTGTTTGTTTGATGGAGTTGAGGAGAAAATGATCTGAAAACAGAGGAACCACTTTTGTCTCTTTTTCTCCTCTCTGTCCCTCCCTCTATGTCTTTTGTCTCTCTCTCCTCCTCTCTATCCCTCCCTCTATGTCTTTTGTCTCTCTCTCCTCCTCTCTGTCCCTCCCTTACTTGATCTCTATTATCTCTCTCTCCTTCTACCTATCCCTCCCTCTCACTTTGGTCTCTCTCTCTCTCACCCTCCCTCCATCTCTTTTGCCTCTCTCTCCCTCTCTCTGTTCCTCCCTCTGCATTTCTTTAACTCATGATGTCATTATCTTGTTATCATAAAGTATATAAATCACATGTATGGTCACATTTATCAGTAAACTTCTTCATCTTATTGACCTAAACCTCCCTGTGTGTCAGATGCCTTATTTTTGAGAAATAAAAACAACTCTTATTGAAGAAAAAAGATAGATTTTTAATACTGTGGAACATTCCTGAACACGCGATAACATCTCCACGGAGACAGGCAGGCGCAGGACACCCACAAAAAGCTACAGAGTGCACCTTTAATTACTGTTAAATCAAATGAATATGATGTGAACATTAGAGTTACGATATTGGTAAAGTTGGACAGAAGCTTGAGTCATCTGAAATGTCCCAAACAGCTGTGACAGTGTGAGTGAGTCATGAGACGACTGGTCACTGCTCAAATGTGAAAGCGAAAGTAAAAACATCAAAACAAACAAATAAAACAAGAGAGAATCTAGGGCAGCATTCTGAATATGACAACACTCACCCCACAGCCAGAACGTCCCTGGTTCGATTCCCGGGGGCGGTGTGATGCCTTTAGAGTGTGTGTGTTCTCTCTTTGGTTGGATTGGTTTTATTCCGGTCCTCCGTTTTTTTCATCAACCTAAAACATAAACAATGATCCTTCAGCTAAGTACTGACCAGGACCTGGCTCACATCTGGTCCACTGCTCCTGACAGGTTTAACCCAGACACACTGAAGGATGGGTCAAATGCAGGTTTAACCCAGAGACACTGAAGGATGGGGCAGGTTTATTAGGGGGTCTGCCACCTGTAACTTGGGGTGATGGAGTTATACTTGTTAAGTTTAATGTCATACAACGGAACATTCCCAGCAAAGCATTAACATCTCCGGACGTGGGTAGTACTCAGTTACATTTAATTGAGTATGTTTTATAAAGAAATTGTACTTTTCAGAGTACTTTTCTAGTATTTTTATTGAAGTAACAATACTCTAACTTGAGTAAAAGTTGTGGTTTTTCTTCCCTCTGTGATTACATTTACTAATCTAGGTGACAAAAGCTTTATGTGACAATGTGAAATGATTTGAACATTTATGTTTCTTGCAGCTCTTTCAGATATGATTTAGTTTGGCTCATTTTGTGCCTCTTTGAAAATACCACATTTTGTGCATTATTTCATGTTTTGTCAAATCACAAATCACATTCACTTCAAATTATAAATCAGATGCTACGTCCAAGCTTTTACTCTTTGGGTTACTTACTTACTTACTAATTTCGGGCTACTCTACAAAACTCTGAGCATCTCCATGGAGACAAGCAGGTAGCAGAACCTCCACTAGAAAAGTTCCATAGTGCACCTTTTAGTATGTAGATTTAGTATTGTAGATCAATAAAGTTTGTGTCCAAAGTTTTGATCCATCTCGGATGTGGCTTTAGGTGTGACCTCTGACCCTACAGTATTTGTTGTTCTGTGTTTAGAGGAAGTGCGTCTCACATGCTGCTCTTGCACACTGGTCTCGAGTTTGTGAGTTTCCTGTTTCATTTCACATGTTAAAGTGTCACAAGCTACAGCAGGTTTAAACATGAGACCCGTGTGTGTGTGTGTGTGTGTGTGCATGTGTGTGTGCATGTGTGTGTGCAGCATGCAGTAGCATGATCTGGAACCTCAGCCTGTTCTTTCTACATAAACTTTTATTGTTCTATTTATTGTTTTGCGTCATAAAAATGGAATACATTTCAAGGACATGCAAAACTAGATACACTGGTGCCACTAATGCACTTTAATAATCTGGTGATAAACTTTTATAATCACACCTGCTCCTGTTTTTAATGTTTTAAATGCACTTGTACGTATGTACATATTTGTTTTGTTTGGGGTTTTTTGTATTTTCTATGTTTTGAACACAGCATGCATGAAAAGGAGAGTGAGTGCTTTCACTGGGCTCTCCCTGTAT
>KN477855.1:21085-51295 GCA_000787095.1 Periophthalmodon schlosseri | reverse complement strand
CACCATTTAAAACAAAACTACTAGACTAAATATTACCACATACCAAACTGCTCTCCTTACTACCATAGTAAAACATACAGTGGGCTAGTGTAAAGTGACTGCAGGGAGTTGCAGTTTGTTTAGTTAAGTTTAATACATGTGGATTTGGTGGTGCTGTAAATGAACAGAAGCCCTACCTTTGGCAGGTGCAACCAGTCATACACACTACTGTGTTTCATCTCATTTTGACAGACACTTTACAATCTCAGGGCAGACAAGTACTTTGGGGGCCCATCCACCCTAAGGCGACATGCCACCATAAAAAATAACACCAAGTGCAGGACCCAGGTCTGTCCCGTCTACTATGTCTCGACCACCACAGCCCGTAAGCATCTTTCCATGACTCAGGCCTTCCTCGGCTCAATACGGCCCACTCTTTCTGCCTGAGACAAAATGCAGATCGACTCTGGAGCTGTTTATAAGCCCAAACACTGCTGGTCCCACAAGTGTCAGGAGCTGTCCACACTGGCTGCTTCACATAGTGAGGAACTGCAGTTAGCATTAGCCACTTGTCCCATGCCTCAAACAGAGACACACTTACTATTGTCCAGTGTTGGCTGTGGGGTATTTGCAGTAGGGTCTGGGCTGTGGAATAATAGTGGGTATTGAGTGGGCCTGCTTCTTCAGACGGGCAAGTGATTGAGTTTGAGAGTTCAGCCACGGTAGCTAAGGTGCCGTGTCCCGGGGTCATGTTTGTTATTCCTGTAAGAGACGAGTCTTGGGCTGGAGTCGAGAGAGGGCATAAATTAACACTGACTGCTGGTGCGGCCCCTCCGCACGGCCCCCAGCAGCCCGCCTGTCGCCCTGTCTACTGTCCGTACATATAAATACATACAGATAGACAGGCGCTCACATAGAGACACTTGTACGCAAATGGACGCGCTGCAGTAATTAAGTACATGTTCTTTTTCAGTGAGTCGCATGTCCATGTTGAGATCCCCGCCCCTGTCTTGAGTGCAGCTTATTGCTCGCACCACCTTCTTGCTCTTATCCAAACACTATTAATTAAACTGTGAAAGAGGCCTTGACTAACACAGGCAGCCCAGCAGTTGAACCAACTTGTCTATCTTACTCAATGTCAAACAGGGAGCCGTCCAGGAGCACTAAACACACTCAGGAGGTGAGAAAGCGCTGTGTTTTCTCTTCACCTCGGCTCCTCTGTAGAAAATTAGTCCTGTTCTGTGTTCTGAATGGAGGGATGTATTGACTTTAGGTGGAGTGCTATCACCTGGGAGGGCATCTGGCACAGTCTAATGAGTCGGGAGGCGCGCTATCTTGGGCAACGCACACACCTCTGCGTCCACACGCACGCTCCTCTGCTGCCTGCCCCCTCCAGGTCCACTAAAAATAAACACGTCCCCATAGACTTCACTGACCTCCCTGTCAGCGAGTGGCAAAGGGTTAAGACATATACGACACATACATATACATTAGCGCAGCTCCTTGGCTCCACAGCTCAAGACGTGCCATGCTCCATCGGCTATAGTATGCGCAGGTAAACAAACAGGCGTACACGCACACACTCTTTAGGTCTGGTGTCTCTGGGGGGAGCAGGGCTAGTGGTTCTCCCAAGGCCTATAGTCTGCCACTGGCCGTCAGAGCCACTGTCAAATGGTGCCACGCCACTGGAGCGCTTGAAATGTCCGAAAACATTCCACCCTCAATGTGTTGTTGAACGTGTCAGGTTTGTTGTCAATTAAGTAACGGCCTGTCACCACCCGCCATGTTTCTACAGTCAGGGCAGGGCTGGGTGTCTGTGTGGGAAAGTTTATACATGTTCAAATGAAGTAATAAAGAAAGGCTTAGAGAATCAATAAGATGAAAAAACATGCTGAAAAATCAGAAAAAGAGATTATCACATAAATCTCATCCTGATTTGTTAATTTACCAATTTTCTTCTGTCTTTTACACAGAACAATGTAAGGCTCCACAACAAGGAAGAAAACACTCAGTTTCAAAAAGTATCAGACACCTCTTCCAATCCACCAGCAAGTTTGTCAAAAGTTTAAAAAGGTATATCATCTTTCATAAGAAACGTATGGATTTTAAATGTTACTTTGGTTTAAAACAAGTTTTTGTTTGTTTGTTTGATTGATTTAGAGGGCTCTACTTGACAACAATAATGTACAGAGATGACAATGTGCTGGTGACACCTGAGGACCAGATTCCAATAGTGGAGATGGAGGATTCCTACTCCAACTCACTGATGCAAGACTTCCTGTGGTTCACTAAGGTACAGTTGACAAAAAGCTTAAAATGTGTGATCAATGAAATAACAGCAATATTCTGAGAAATACATATTTTATAAATATACATGTTTCTTGATATGGCAATGTCAATGAAGTTATGTGGAGAATCTACAAGTGGGTATCTGATATCTATAAGGTGTATATTGTATAACTGTCCTGAGACACATTTGAGTGTGAGCCTCCTTCGGCGCTATTGTAAATGTGTATATGAAGCCTGACAGTGCAGGTCTGTTGCAGGTGTCTTATCTGTGGGAGGAGATCCCCTGGCTGCAGCAGTGTCTCAGTCCCACCCAGACGTCCTGCTCCTGCACACTACAGACACGCCTCAAGATGCTCCAGGCCATCTCACATCTCCAGGTGACTACTTCACTCTCACGCATTAGAATGCTAATGCAGTGCTTAACATGTTATCTAAATATCTTGTGTGTTCCTTAGGGAATGCTGGGGACCCAGGATCTTGGTCAGGTGTATTTTGAGCCCATCAAGGACAAACACGGAAATGCACTACTGGTTCTTCTAAAGGACATGAACGCAAGTCCAAACCTAGATGGAGTTCGCTGGATGCAGCTTTGTAAACTGCAACTCCAACGCAAATCCATCTCCTCCCCTGAGGAGCCAACTGCCCTGGATACGCTCCTCATCACACTCCATGTAAGGAATACTCAAGCGATTTGTATGAATATGGATTTTTGCTATTAACCTGATGGGGGACCAGACCTCTCAAAATAGTGATTGTCAGCAGTGGTTGGTTTTTCAAAAAGATTCTTTGTAACCTAGAAATTTATCCCAATGAAACAGAGCATAATTTTGTGATCAACGGTGCACCCTAACTTCTGGAAAACATTTATGCTTTTAAACAGATAAACCTCTAAACAATAGGATTGTAAAGGGAAGTGTGCTTGCAATTATGAGAGTTACTCATTCAGACACTTGTGTTAAACAAGCATTATTCATTTAGCACACTTTTTGGTCTGTTGTTTTTCTGTAGAGATCCACTTGTAATTGACTTATTTATCTTCACTTTAGCTAATCATTTGTTATGTTTCAGAAACTCCACATTAGTTAGTACATAATGATCCCTATGATATTATGTTTTTAAATGCTTTGTTATTATAATCGAACTATAGTAATGCTATGTATCCAAACTGGAGGGGCACAATCTTGATCGAAACCACACATTGATTTTGTCTACATATCCTAAATATGCTCTTCTCATTGTTGAAGGGCTGTTTTGTCTCCAGTATAAACCTTTTTGGCCTTGTGGTTCCTAAACAATGGTGGAGTCTGCCGCTGGCAAAACCACAGTTCACTGAAATATTTTTTGTGGCCAGTTATGAGCAAATCATATAATGAAATTGAAGAGAATTTTAAGAGACAGATATATATTTTAAACACACTATAGATTCTAGTTAACTATCTTGTGTAATTCCCAGGAGAAGTTAGCATACCACCGCAGGAGTCAAAAGGTCCTGTCTCCTGGCTTGTACCTGGGATACCTGAAGCTATGCACCTCTGTGGAGCAGATCAGAGCACTGGTGCCACAGAAACTGCCCAACGTCCTTTGTCACACCAAGATACGGGACAACTGCAACGTGTCCAGGTCAGATCCATAGAGTGTGGGCTGGTGCAAGGCTGCTCACTTTAAACGTGATTTTCTCTCGGAGCCCAAAGGCCAAGCCACAATGAATAGAATCTTTCTGAACCCACTTCCACATGTTTACTGCTGGAATCTGATATTATTGCACAGTTTGAAATAGCAATGAAGAATTTAGACCAACATTCTTCAGATTAATCTTGTTCACTGTACATTTGAACAAAAACTGCTTGATTTTAATGTGTATAGTTTATTTGTAAAATTGTAAAAAAAATATTTTGGTTCAAATGGCTGTTTAAGTTATCGTATGGCCCAGGGGTACAAGCCTCAGTACATATGCAGTAACAATATTATACATGTTAAAGAAATTGCACTGCTGTGTTGTACTGAGCTGGCAAAGAGTGCTCTCAGTACGGCAGAGCAGTGCAGTTTCTCTAACAAAGCATTATTTTCTCACTCTGCACACTTCTGTAGCCATAGCTGCCCTGGAGCAGGATTACTGAATTCATCCTCTGCTTCTAAAATAAGGGTTCTGACCATCGAGTTAGAAATTCAGTGACAAGTTCTGTACTTCTATTGCAAATTAATAAAAAGTGTCATAAAGCCAAGTAATGTAGTAAAACCTATGCACACAATGTGGCTAAAAGCTTCCAATGTCTGGCTTGTAGGGAGGAGTGGCAGTGGCTGCAGGCCCTCTCTTCACTGGATGAAACTATAGAGATGGACCATGACGTACAGAGCGCTCCTCACAGACTCGTACAGGATCTACGCAGTGCCATTAAAGACCTGATGGCCCACATCAATGTCCCTGGCAACCAGGTGAGACTGGCCTCTTGTTACATCTGATTTTGAGCAGGAGGAGGTGGACATGGGGCAACAATTATGCACATACATATATATGGCAAATCTAATAACCAAATCCCTTTTGTGCTTGTGTGTGCTCAGGTGCAGGACTTCCGTATCTACAGTCAGGAGGTGGTGGAGTTTGGGGAGAAGGTGTCTTTCCTGCTCTTGCTGCCTCCTTCAGATGAAGTGTGCACAGCTCCTGGACAGAACAATCCCTATTCTCCTCGCTCGGGCTTCCTCACACTACCCCTGCAGATCTTTGAACTGGGTAAGTCTTCTGCCAATAATCATTTCCTTTTAATGAAATCTCCATTGGCACACGTAATGAACCGTCAATTATATTATTCTATTATACTGTGGATTTGATGTGAATTGTTTAATTGTCTTTGCAGTGCATTTCAATGCCTATTCCCCCAGTTTCATCGGTCAGTACTGTAGGGTATCGGCCCTGCTGGAGCTTGAGTCGCTCATGTCCCAACAGGCTCTGAGAGAAGCCTTCTCTGAGGCTGAGCTGCTGCAGGCCAAAAAGAAGCACCAGCAGATCCAAGAGCACATACAGGTACTGCACAGACACAAACAAAGTTCTGCTCACAGACTGAGATTAACCACTACTAACCCTGACACTGCCACAGCAAATGGAGGAGGTGTGGCGAGATGTGCGCTGGATCATGGACGCACTGCAGTACGCGCGCTACAAGCAGCCCACAGGAGGCATCTCCATCAGCTGGATCATAGACTTCTCCAAAGAAGTGCTGCCCGACAAGCCCCTATCCACCTCCTCTCAGACAGACTTCATGCCCTCACCCCTTCCCTCTCCAGAGCCCTGCCGCAAGCATTCCGGTAAGATCAAACGTGATCAAACATCCAAGTAAGACAATATATGACTACTATATGATGTCTATATTTGTTGAGTGATGGGCAAACTTACAATACGGGCTGGGCCTTATGATAAAAAAATCTATTCATGATCTGATTCTTGTGACATTGCCATATTGTTTCAGTTTTTCTTTATGTAGCTCTAATGCTCAAACCCAGACCTTTAGTCCACCCACTACTACTATTGGTGTATTGCCAAATCCACCTAGTGCAATAGTCACTAATAATCAATCAGTAAGTACCAGTATTTCAATGTTAGTATGTTAGATATTGCTATTCCTCTTTCAGATTTCGCAGGGCTGTCCGATGAGGAGGGCTCCTCCGAGGTCTTCCTGACCACAGACAGTGACTATGACTCGAGTCGCGCTCAGAGTCCTCGTGAGCTGGATCTGCTGCCCCCCTCCCCTCTGTCCTGCACTGCCCCCCTGGAGTCTCGGGGCCTCCTCCGGAGTGATGGGAGCAGCTCAGGAGGGTGCATGAGCAGCGGGGGGCGAGGACCACTCAGAGACTCCACCCCGGACGTTCTGCAGGCTTCCGAGCACAGCCGGGAGGGGGAGCGCTGTGGAGGGGTGGGTCTGGGGGTGCGGAGGAGAGGAGCACCAGAGCTGTTTGACAGTGACTTTATTCTGCCCAGCCGACAGATCGAACTGTTGCACATAACAGAGAAGAGACAGGCCTTCTGTGTGAGGACCAGCAGCCTGGAGTTCCCCTCTCTTAACTCATCCCATCCACAGCCTTACCCCCTGCCCACCAGCCGTCTCTCCCCCTCTACACCCCCGCACAAACGCTTGCACAGGCCCTCCTCAGTGGACCGCTCCTGTCCTGCTGAGCGCCCCCCACTTCTACCCCCCACACGCACCTTATCAGAGGACAGCGGCACACAACGGCTCACATCACCTTCACCCACCGCTCTCAGGAAAGGGTGCCATGTTACACTCCGAGTGTATCCACAATACTGCACTGGTCTGCCCAAAGACACATGTGTTAAGGTACATATCAGTGTGCATTGTTCCATTTAGTCTGTTTCTGGTGTCTAACAGTGCTGTTTGTCCCTCAGCTGTGCGTGACTCCGGGCACATCGGCACGAGAGATGGTGCAGCTGGTGGTGCAGGAGATGAACAGTGTTGCTCGGCGACTGTTGGGCAGCAACAGTGATGGAGGGGACAGTGAGCCGTGTGCAGACGGCCAGTGTGTATGCTACAGCCCTGAACAGTTAAAGCACTTTGGACTGGTCCTGGTCCTGGACAACCGAGAGAAGTGGCTGCAGGATGACTTCTGCCCCCTAGAGCTGCAGAACCCTTGGCTTCGAGGGAAACTGTGCGTCCGAATCAAAGAGTACTCTCCTCTGGCTCTGACGCAGAGCCGCGCCACCACTGTGTGACAGCACATGCACACAATAGACAGCATCATTCTCCTTCTTACAACTGCAGCTATAAAACACTCTTATCTGAAAAACTTCAGGAGAATTCTATGAAATGTCTCCAACAACATTTTATATACTTTGCAGAAGCTCATATGGACACCAAATGAACAGTAAATAACAGAACACAGCGCTCTCCCCAGTGTCAGTCAGAGAATGACACAGTACTACTTGTGGTGTCACCAGCGAATAGGGCAGTACAGGTCCAGATGTTGTACAAGTCTTTTGGTGCTGTCTGATAGCAAGTAGATACTGCGATCTCTTTCCTCTGTACAGTCAGTAGTCAGTAGTAGTGTAGCTCACTAATAAAACCACTATGTTGTGAATTCAAACCAGCTCATTCTGATTCACAAAAAAGAGAACACAAGCAATACTTGAAAACGCATGTGGCCCTGTTGTACAACATCCAGAGGACTGGAGTCATGCCGTGCTAGAACTTAACCAGTTAAGTATTTTAGTTGTGCTTCGTTTCGTGGTATTCCCAGATGCGTCAGGAAGCGGTGCCCGTCAGTCTAGAGCCGAGTCTCCCCGAGGATTCTGGTGTGAAAGGGATGACTTAAGTTGTCAAGAGGCCCAGCGTTTGTAAACAAACTTGCATACCATATATTCCAAATGGATTCTTGAACTGCTTTCGAAAAGTTATTTATGAAGTGACTCTGATATAGCGCCGTTGTGTCAGTCATGGTCTTACAGGCCTAAAACCATCTTTTATTTATGGCATATTTACAGAAAGCAATGGCAGCATTTGGCCAAGATTCAAATTGTCATTGCAGGCAAAATCACTTCATTGATTTAATTCATCAAGCCCATTTTTAAGAGACTTGCAATATTTTCAGATCTAGTGTTGAGCTTACATTAGCTGACATATGTAGCGGCTGAAAGGAGAGGGTGACGTCAGTGGACCTGGCCTCCAGTACTGTAGCATTCCAGGTTCAGAATGATGGAGAACATGCGTCTGCTGGATTACAACCCACTTTATAAGTGTTTACAAAGAGCCCTGTTCCTAAACCTCCACAATGTGTTTACGTGCACCTACTGTAAAAAAAAAAAAAAAATCTACTGAGAAAAACTGTAAAAGTGTTAGTGCTTGGATGTAATTCTGTTTTTTTATGATGACCAAAAAATACTTTTGTGTACATACAGCACCAGAGCATAGCAGGGATTGAATGTACTGTATAGGCCCATAATGTGAAGGTAAATGAATGTGGGGTCAAAGGTCAGGGGGGGTTTATGCTGCAGCCGGAGCTGGAGCTGAGGGATTTCAGGTTTCCAGTGAAAAAACTTTAGCCCCATGTTTACAAGGAGCTGTTGGCACATCCATCAGGCCCAGTCATGAAGGAGACATCACGTCACTTTTTTAAAATCTATTTTTATGGAACAATAAATGGATATTAAAAAAATAAAAGGCTCGGCTGTTTATGTGGCTTCTTTTCTCTTTGCTGCACACCACTCGAGGAAGCTACTAATTTATCCCACCAAAACAACACAATCTTTAAATGACCGTTTTACACGTCCTGTTTGGAGAAAGCCCTCAACTTTACTATCAGATGGGTTTTTTGGCACACCTCTTTGACCATAAGGACCAGAACAAGCCTTCATTTCAAGCTGCAGATTGAATTTTCATAGGGGCTTATGCCTTTGCTATGGGGCTCCATCTTTACTTATGATATATTCCCAGAAGTCAGCCATGGGGCCAATAGAAATGGAAATAAATGACAAATCGTGGGCACTTGTTTCTACAGATGCTATACTGCAATGACCTCATGAGTGTTTGACACCCAGCCGATGACAACAGCAGTGGGCAGCTGCAACTGGGGCACCACCAATAGTAACACTACTATTCTATAGGACGGGGAGTTCCTTATGTTAACGTCACATCTAATGTAGGTTTAGTGACTCATTTGTGAAATGTGAAGTTATTTTTTGCTACTGTGCTACTTGTAATTTGTAGTATATAAATCAATTGAAAACCTCAACATAAAATGTGTTTCCAAGACTGGCATTCTGCTCGCCTTAAGAGTGAGCACACTTCCACACTATAAAGATCAGGAAAATGTTCTTTTATTAGAACATCTCCATCCAATTCCAGGCAGACGGTGGGAATTTATATTAAAATAATACTTTACTTTTTTATTATATTTTGACATCTCGATCAAAATACTTAATTTGTGGCAAGGCTGCGAACCAAGCCTTTTCATGCCTTGAGCTGACACCAAAACTTGCGACTGTCAGTAGCTCAGTGGTCATCAACTCAAAAGTTGGCAGTTTAATCTCTGCTAAGACAAATGCATACTGCAGTTGTATCCTTGGGCAAGACACTTTACCTATGTATGAATGTGAGTGTCCAGATTGTGTGTAAAATGAGGTGTACATTGTTGACATTCTGCATGAGTATTTACAGTGGCAGCACTTACACAGCTTTTATTTTACACTATCTTCATATGTTGAGTTGACTCACGATGCCAGTGTCAAATTTCAACTGACTAGCTTTGCTTTCAGCGGCCTCCTATCTGTGCTCTCTCTCCAGCCTGTGTGTTTTTTCAGCCCTTGAGCAAATAAAATGCGGCATGCTCTCCTGTCAACAGATCCTGCAAACACTAAGTCGCAAATGGACGCACAAACACATTCGCAAAAATGCCACGCACTCTGAAATCCTACTGAAATCTGAAATGTGTGAGCAGGTACATAGAGTGTCAAAGATTTACACTTTTGAACTATATTGAGGCTTATCACATGGACTTCACATCCTTGGTAACGCTCATACTTTGAGAGCCGCCCTTTACGTTTATTGACAGTAACTTAATAATTGTACTGGAATTTTGACACCTCCTAATTTTAAACTGTGCGACTCCAAGAGGACCTGATCTAAAATTAACTGTTGGTATATATCTGAATCCCTACAAAGAAAACATTCTTCAAACACCGTGAATAGTGGCTATTCATGCTCCTAAGAACATTGGATATGTGTGCGCTGGGTTCATGTGGCCAGACGTGTGACTCATCATAATATGAGAGATAGGGTTGTACATGCTCAGCTCTGGGACTGCTAGGCTGCTTACTGCCACAGTCATCTGTTAATTGCACAAGGCCACGCTCCACTTTGTTTCCTCTAAAACCGCACGGCGCTGCAGAAGCTACGGCGTCAAAAAGTGAGCAGGCTCCAGGACCTAATCTCCGTGGACTCACCGTGACCCACCTCTGTCTCCCAGGCCTGACCTCTTCTCAGGTTATGGGAGATTAGCAGCCAGAGCCTTGGCCTGATTTTACACACAGGGCTGTAGCGGGTAAGCGCAAGTGAAGGGGCTGCTTGAGAATGGCTTAGGGAAAAACATAGTTGGAAAAGACACTAAATGGCATTAAACTGACTTCTGGAGACTCATCTCAAGAGTTTGTTTGTAGATCTGTGGTGGACAGGGGCAAATGAGGTCAAGAATAGTTCAACTTTGTTAAATACATGCACTTCAAATATAAGTAAAATGTTAAAGTGCAATATTTGATTTTCAGAGCAATCTAAGGTGCAGCGGTCACACAAAAGCAGTTGCATTGCAGCACTCAATTGAGATAGGGAGTAGTGATAATAACAGCAGAGGCTAGAACATCACACAGTCACACTACTATGTAATCCTTTGTTACTTCTAATATTTTTGAGTGATATGTAAAAAAACCAGACTATTCTTCTTTGTTGTAATGAAATTATATATTTTTTTTTTTTTCAAGGACAATAGAGGCAAGCAAATAGTCAACTCTCAGAAAAAGGCACAACATGCATGAAGTTTATTAATATTAAAAGGCCAGGTTAACTCTTTGGGAAGCCTGGCCACCTGATCAACACTGACACATCCTTCCACATGGTCTTCTATCTGCATCATGTAATTGCAGTGTATTTCTATGTTTCACAAACCTTCACAGCTATAGTTTGGTGTTAGGACGAGGATTAAAGTGTAAATTCCCTCTTAAATCTCTTTGTGACACCCCTCTGTCATCCCTCTATGCGCTTGTTGCTTTTACATTTGACTGCCCACCTGTCCCGGTCACCAGATCTAATCGCCCCCCCTCGCCCGAAGTGCTTGTACCCCTATGCCTTTGCCGCTGGCCCTCACGCAGATTATCCATGGCATACATATAATGAGTGGTTTGTTTTTGGGCTGGGTGAGAAAGTGAAGCCTGCAACTACTACTGCATCACTCATTTCTCTCTCTCCCATTCTCTCCCTCCCTCCCCAGGGCCCATAAACCTTTAAAGCACCTATAAAACACTTGGCGAGGCCTTTTTGAAGTTTTTATGAAGATCTGGCTTTATTGTTCCCAAGAGATGAGCCCTGCTCCACTGGCGCCTCAGAGCTTTCTGGAAGTGCCAGTGAATTCAGGAGGAGGGGGCTGGTTGTAGGGTGTTTGACTGGTGGCAGAGAATAGGGAGTCCCAGGGCATCACGCTGGACTTTTATGTGTATAATCTATGCATTGAAGATAATCCAGATATAGTGTGAACATGACCACTGACAACTTTATCTAAGATGTTTAAAACAGGAGTTCAAAGGACATATGTTGCAGCCTGTGTGTCAGCGTAAGGCTGGGTCTGTGCTCTGGCAGACGATAGGGCCAGCAGGTTGCATCCTTGTTGTTTGAAGTGGCACTCTGTTGTTCTCCTCGAGCCGGACCCCCCCATCTGTCTGATCCAGCGGCACCAGCACCCTCCCTCTCCAAATCCCAGCTCCGACGCCCGGCACACCGGCCCCTCACAGGAACAGTTGGCAAACGAGACAGCCTATTAAACAGGCCAAGCCCACGAGCCCTCACCTCATAGGAGTGTGATGGATAGAAGATAAAAGAAAGAAGTGTGCCTTATATGAGTGTATATACATCCATGTGAGAGGGAGCTGCTAATTGCCAGCTGTGTGCGCATTAATTAGTACGTCTGCAGCTCAGTGGCTGACACGAACTGCACTGAGAGCTCCAGCATCAGCTGGGCTGGTTGCTTCGAGATGAGCAAGGCTGATGGCTCAAATATGAGCGGGGCCAGTGACTTCGACATGAGCGGGACCAGTGGCACCAAGATCAGCGGGTCTGGTAGATTTGGCATGAGCGGGGCTGGTTGCTCTGGTTCTGATTGGAGATGCACCAATCAAGCTTTTTCAGTTCTGATACCAATTTCGATACTAAGGTTTTAAGTATCTGCTGATACCAGATATCAACCGATAACACTGCAGAGACTGATAACAGCATTTATTTCCTTATAAATAAAATAACTCAAAACTGATCCAAATGTGTTATGCAGTTGTTATTTATGCATCATGGAACCGCTGAACAGCTTTGTATAAGCAAAAGTTCAAACATTATGAGACTTTCTGGGCCAACTACGACCAGTAGATAGTTTTATTACATCAATGTATAGGATAGCAGCTGAACCAATACTTGGAAGCTGATATCCAAGTCAGCAATTTTTTCATTATCGGCACCAATTTCCGATACCAGTATCGGATTGGTCCATCTCTAGCTCTGACATGAGTGGAGCTGGTGACTCTGGCTCTGACATGAGTGCGTTTGGTGGCTCCGACATGAGTGGGGCTGGTTGCTCGGATGTGAGTGGGGCTGGTTGCTCGGACGTGAGTGGGGCTGGTGGCTTCGACGTGAATGGGGCTGGTGGCTTCGACATGAGTGGGGCTGGTGGCTCCGACATGAGCCACCACTTAGATGACGAGTCATCTAAGTCCAGCCAACCCATATATGTCTCCAGAAGTTAATAAAACAGTGATAACTTTATAATTTTACCATACCATTCTTTCTGTTAAAACAAATACTTGTGATTCAAATGTTTATCTGAATCCTTTTGTTATGAGTCAAATAAATACAAGCTTTCATTGTCCTGGAGGATCAGAAGCACCCTCTCTGTGTCAGATATTTGTCATCCTGCGCTATGCTCTGAAGTTCTGCAGACTGTGCCCACCCGTGTCTCAGAGTCTGTCTCCCTCACACGCAGAGGAGCTACATGCTGATCCAAAGAGAGGGTCATGTAGAAAATATTTAAGAGAAGTTTTTTAGTCTAGAAGACATATTATGCTTTTTGAGGGGTATTTGGTATTAAGCTATAACATATGTAGATTATTATTTTATATTTTGATCTAAAACAGGTCCATTAACTTCCTGTTCAAAACTCCAAACCTGAGACGCCCTATGAAGGGCTGGGCGAAGATAAGGGGTAGGTCAAAACAGAAATTTTCTGCCCACTCTAGCCTCAAATTCAGGATAATGCAAAATTACTCAAACATGCAAAATCAATTGAAAAACAACTTTGAGTAAACTAATGACATGGTTAAAAGTCAATTTTACATAATTACATAATATGTCCGCTTACATAATGACACTCATTA
The DNA here is from genome assembly GCA_000787095.1 of Periophthalmodon schlosseri. Taxonomy (NCBI): domain Eukaryota; kingdom Metazoa; phylum Chordata; class Actinopteri; order Gobiiformes; family Gobiidae; genus Periophthalmodon; species Periophthalmodon schlosseri. The sequence goes on along the minus strand of KN477855.1, from coordinate 37,905 downwards.
AAAGCATCAATCACTAGCCCAAGGACACAATAAAATGGCCTTGGAAATGCTGGTTGGAGATAGAATTGAACTACCAACCTTATGGATATTATTAGACATGCTTTTCAGATTATAGAATGTGATGATCACATTCCCAGATTGGGGCAAGAGCCAGTATTCCGTATTATTTACAGGGGATTCTCATATAAGGCAAAGTCACAAATCTGATCTTAATCTTTTCTGTTAGTGACTAAACCCAGCCTAGAGCGTGCTATATTACAATAAAAATCAGTATTTTAACAAAAAATATTTTTAGCTGAGCCCACATCTGTATTAAAGAATGTTGAGATGTCAACATAAACCCAGTAATTTCATTGTCAAATTAGCAGTTTTATAATATTTTTTCATGTGATTTTGAGCTTCAGTTCTTAGATAGTATGTGAAAAAGATCCAGTGACACTGAATGCCTCAATATTTGTGCTGACAATGCAATTTCCATTTTATAGAATAATAAAGGTCTGCTTGAAGGTTTTTGCTATGGTTAATCTCGCTTGTATCTCAATCGTCCATGACCCAAAGTCATGTGATCATTTTTTACTCTGTTAAGTAACAAGAAAACTAATAAATATATAATATGATTGATTGCTCTAAATCTACAGAAAAAAATATCTATACTATTATTCACTAGAGTGAAACAAGCTTAGTTAGACATTGTGTGATGTGCTTGTACACACATTGATGCAGACCCCAGCTCCAGCCTTCTTTGTGCCAAAAGATGATGTCATGCTTTCTGAAAACATGTGGGTTGGGGGGAGTCTAGAGGGGGGGATTCCTTTGGTGCCTTTCAAGTTTGCAGGGGGAGCCTTGGGCCGCTGTGGGGTAGGCAGTATGAGGGCAAGAGGCTCAACCATGCCACCCCCATCCCTCTCCAACCCCACCCAGCCAGCAGTCACATTTGGCACGCTCCGGCCACCAAATCAAAGGCTCCCACTTGCATCAGCACACAGTAAGGCAGGCATGTTCAGAGCCCAGTCAAACGAGCATGTTAACAGTCCCAACAAACGCGTGCCTAAAAATAACTCTGTGCCTCCACACACAGTGACATACCAACACTTCAATCATCCCCACACCCCCCCAGCTGTGTTTTTGTTTTGAAAATATGATTGCGGTGACGGATGGGGTGGGGAAAGCAGCGGGCTTTGGCAGGGGCGAGTGGCAGGGCCCCTCTATTGTCCCAGACCAGTGTGAGTCTGTGTCCATAGCTATAGAAACTGGGGCCACACGGTGAAGGCATGCTTTCATCTCCACCACAGGCTCACCGCTGGCAATAAGGGGTCAAATAAATCCCCACGGACACACTGAGAGAGGGGAGCTCGGAGGCACATTCTGGCACACACAGGTTGTTTACCTGATGCATCTCTGTTTACACTCATATGTAAAAACATGCACAAACACATGAGAATTGAGCTGACCAACAATAAATCCAATTGCATAACTAAATGTAAACATCTTACGATTTTACATCAGAATATTTCAGTCTGTCAAACATCTTATGACTACAGCCATAGAGAGGAATAATCCTTTCAGAATCCTTAGGCCCATAAGAAAAGGCACTCAAATGATTAATTATGTTGTAAGAATTATAATATAATTAATTTAAACTATTTAAGCTCATTTTCACTGCTGTTTCACAGATCAATCAGATATGGTGGAAACTGCACCAATCAACCAAGACAAAAATTCCATTTGGTTACCTCCATATTAGGTTCTATATCATGGAATATAGCAGCAGACACATCTTCTCTTTAGTGGAGCCTCGGGTAACACAGGACCACAATGTTGATCATAGGCTTCACAATGTCCTGAGACATTCCAGTCCTACATGGACAGGGTCTGCACAAACAGACATGTAGGACATGTCCATGCTGTTGACAACACACACACATGCAAATACATAGGCCCTGAAAACAAAGGTAACTCTCGCTAACACACTGCCTGACACCATCTTTCTCTCACCTTCCTGCTCTCTAGTGTTATATCACACATGATCATTATTGCTTCATCTTCAAGCTTTGTCCTGCTGAGGACCAAAAGCCTTCAGGATTAATGTCAGACGCACTCATTATGGGTCTCTGTGTGTGTTGTGTGTGCACTACAGCCCTGTGTGGAGATACTAAGACCAAGGACCAACTCACCAAATATGAGAGAAACAGACAGGTAAATAGGAGCTGGAGCCAGACGGATCACGGCCCTCTCTCCATCGCACACACTCACTGCTCTGCTATGTGACACTGTGGAGTGCTTTAAGATGCATTTGGACAACGCAACTCATTTGATGGAAGCACATCAGGAACTAGCATGAGAGAAAAATGACTGTTTATTTTTACAAGGCCGCATGAATGATTGCATTAGGCAACCGTAAACCGCTTGTAATGCTGCTCTAATATAAATATACTCGACTTAACCTGATATACTGTATGTGTGTTTTTCAGTTCAACTTTAAAAACACAATCTTCAAAGCAACATAAATTTCTTTTAGAAGTTCTGCATTGTAAACTTTAAGAAAGTCTGCAATTATCACAAAAGGATTGAATCAAATGTTGAAGTTGATACCTTTAGGGAGTGTGTGTATCTTAAGTAAGAAATCTTACATCATTTTGCAAAAGAATTGGATAGTCAAACATTTCTAGAGTAGTTCCATTCTAGTTTTTGCTTTGGACATTTCTATATCATTCATTTTAAAAACACAGTCCTGTTAAACTCACCTGATGGTCTTGATGGTATTTTACATCAAATATGCCCAAGAACATTCCATCTTGTTTCCCCATGTCTTGTGCTTTCATATCTGTGACTATAATGCAATAGGGCTTCAACTGATTAATTCAGGTTTTTATTAATCGAGATTTTCAAAAATTGCTAAATCGTGAAATCAAGGATTATTATGAAACAAGTTTACTGACTTTCTTAAGCAGGGTTATTATGCAGTTACAATTAGAGATCTATATAAATGTAATTTAAGACAATTTCTTAAATAATAGGATACGATAAGAGTGAAAACTTAAAGAGCTTCCGCCGTTTGAAAGACAATCAGTACCTGCTATTAAAATCTATTACAATTGTAATTGTCCAGTGCGCAAAAAAATCAAGATTTTATTTTTTGCCATATCACCCAGCCCTATACTGCAATGATTTAACCACATCCAGTGGGATCAGAGTTATTATACAGCATCTTCTCAAGCCTCAAAACCTCATGTCCTAGTAACAAACATCAACAAAAAAATAATTGCACCATTATATTTATAGTGTTGCTGGTGAAATAAGTCATTTGATAATGAATTATAAACATGTATGTGCTTGTGGCCTGATGGGCACCACTGAAGTTTGTAAAATATACACTCTCTTCAAACATGAAATAATGAAATATGCGTCACATTCAATCAACATTTTGATGTTCATGAAGCTTTTCCACAGGAAAGCAGTCAGCTGGCCTGTTAGCACCTTTGTGCGTGTTTGTGCACGCGCTTGTGCGTATGCATGCTTGTGCATGTGTATGTGTGTGTGTGTGTGTGTGTGGAGGACAGGGAGCCAGTCAGACAGTCTGTCCTGAGGAGAGAGGAGCAGAGGGAAGGTCAGCAGCACCACTGCATGCCACAGACAGACTGACGATACTTCTGCTGGCTGTAATTACACCACACACACACACACACACACACACACACACTATTAGCAGCCACACTGAGAGTGCACGGCTCCTCCAGTCTGTCTCCGTCGTAGGGTCTAATAACGTCTTTTGCATTTTGTAAACTCACCACAACATCTCATATACCTGTGATGTCTGTGAGCGGACCATGAAACAACTGCCTGTCCACAGAGTCAACATCAGTGGTCCTACACAAACGGCTTTCCCAATTTTCTTTGTCAATGGGCACTTGTAGTCTGGGCTGTGAACTGGCCAAATCCAAGGTTAAATAAGGTCAACAAGGCTATTGGCACAAACCACAATTGTGATCTTGTGTGACTCTCAGACTGACAGCAGCACAGATCTCCAGTCTCAATAGCTCCTTGTTGATGTGCTTGGCCCGGATGGTCTGCCTCTGCCCTCTCCTCCATAGGCCCAGTGACTTGTGAAAGTTATTGCAGTGTAAATGTGTTTAACAGCCTCCGTCTGCTCCTTGGCGTACTATGGTCAGTGCTATCTGTTGTCTGCTTCCTGCTGCACAGTTTACTATTCCAGCCACAAAGGTTTCCAGTTGCATCTGAGCTTGGCTGCTCGGATAGGCACAATTGCATAATGCGATTAGTCTGTTGGAAAACTGAAAATATACATCCATGCTTAACAGCATTTGAAATGTAATTTCAGTTCATTCAAGAGTAGAAATGGACTCATTACAATGTTCTACTTTCAGTGACTGTCTGTTGGGCTTTTTATTGTTGAGTCTGGTGGCTCTCAATTAAGGAAAGATCCGTATTTCCAATGACAGGTGGGAGTACAGGTGGGAGTACAGGTGGGAGGGAGTGGGTGTTTCCTGGTCCTGCTGGGTCTCCTGTTAAAACACCTGGATTGAGACTTAAGCACTCCATTTACAAAGGAAGCCTTAAGGTTTGTATTGTTGTTTCTTTTCAATCCAACCACTTCCTTCATTTTTCATACCTGCCTTTCTGCCACTCCCCCCAGGCTCAATCCCGTTTCCCTGTGGTGACAGAAAAAGGCAGACGTTCCTGTTTGCTCGTGGCTCCAGGGGCTTGTGGCTCCCGATTAGCAAACCAGTGTGAGTCAACATCTGGTACATCCCTTGGACAAACTATCCCTCTGAGCGCACACTCAGCCTGTTGTCAGCCCCCATCCTTTTCCGTCCATTCCCAAGCAGACAGACACCCACCGGGCGGCAGTGCGTGCTCGCACACCAGCGAGACATTTCCCAAAACCTTCCCAGTCCTCCTGGCATCTCAGCAGGCTGTCACCTTCCACCCTTCTGAGTGTTCGGCAAACATACCAGAGGGCCACAGGGCAGCAGGGGCAGTGCTACCAGTTTACTGACATCCATGATTGCAGCTGAGGGGTCCAACAGAGCTCTACAGGCCTTGACATTGAAGAGCACCATTCAATCTGCAACTAGCATTGTGTATTTGATGCATCTAGTGCACCAGAATTGCAATGCAGTCCAAAAAACATAAACAGGTCTACCTCACTCTCAACCAGTCACAAACCTTCAAGACGCCATCGTAGAATTTCCCTCTCTTTGTTTTTCTTAGCCAGTGCCAGTCTATGGAAGTGCCTTGGCGCTAGACTCAACAGAACACACATGCCGCAGAGGCAAGAGAACATCTGTTGTGGTCAGCGGCTGTGGGCAAAATGTTTCATTTCGACAAGATGGCCTGTGGCAGCACAATGGCTTAGTGGTTGGGAGAATGACCGGATTGCCAGTAATTGTGGTCAGGGTTTACCTAAGTTGGAGAAAACTTCTTAAAAGATATGTGTTCACATTTAACATAGCATTACTCAAGTTAAGAAATGTCCAGCAACAACAGTGTAGTGCCTGAAATTCAATTTCAAAGTCTTGGAGTGTGATGGTACATATTCATTTTAACATTAAATGCCTTTCTGTCAATAGTCTTTTCCATTGAGGTCCATTTTCCATTTGTCATCAAACTACTATTCAACAATAACAAGCATCAGGCCTGATCACTGCTGCATGCCAGCCATGATTTCACTGATGAGAGGCTAGATTACAGTGACAGACTAAATCTTCAATGGTAGTAAAACATATGGCAACTGTTGGATTCAACCTTGAGACGTTCCATTGTCACAGCTCTTGTCATAGCACTCATTCAGACTTTTGACGCCTTTGAGCGTCTGTCTGCAGCAGGGCAGTGAGCTAACCAACCATTTTTGCATTGTTGGCACCCTGTCTCCTTCTTCTGTCTTGCACTCTGCATTTCTCTTCCCTTCTTGGCCCTTGTGGCACAGTGGAGAAGGCAACAGTGACCCTATTGTAAATGGTGGGAATTGGGCAGTAAGCCAATGATGTCATCCTGCCATAAGGAACATCAGGGAGAATGCCCTCCTGGTGCTAAAATGTACTATTTCTCCCTGTTGTTTTCCCATAAGGTGTAATCAGTTCATTTCCACCTTCATCACTGCTGTGTCCAGGTCAGTCTATTAAGGAGAAAGCAGACATCATCAGACATAAACCTTTTACATCAAAAATGTAAAAGGTTTATCTCTAACTAACTTTACTTTAGATATGTTTTTCTAGGGATGTTATGCACATGAAATTTCATGTGCAACACGGGTTAACAAATATATAAAGTGAAGATTAAAAAAGAGATAATGTGCAGTTGAGTAATAATATAATAATATAGTATATATGTAGTAATATTACTAGTGTGTATATTGGACTGGGTGCAAATATTTATTTTCATTCTTATGCTGGCAGTCGGGCTAAGCGCATTACCAACCTCAGACATGTGTTCTTGTGTTGCACATATTATTTTGATTGTTTAAGCATTTATTTTTCCATTGTGTTGTATTAAGAAAATAGTTTTTTGGTTTTGCTAAATGCTATTAAGAAACTCTTTTTTCACAGTTGAAGGAGTCTGTGTTTTGACTGGACCGAATCATCTTTTCAGCTTTTCATTACATAGAGCTTAATTTGTGAAAAGGTTGCCCTTTGGAGTGTGTATGAGTTCTACAGTGCACAGTGCAGCTGCGCTTGAGTTGATCAGCACAAGTTCAAAGTGGGCCCACCATCACTTCTCAAAGTCACTGCGCTGTCTACGATCTGATCATCATTAATCACAGTGCCGCCATTTCTCCATCACAAGTGGAATGCTGCCGTAGAAACAAAGGATGCAGACTCAGATTGACTACAGATTGCATGGGCACAGCAGACAGTAACAAGCCTTACTCCTGGTGCCGCGTTCCTTTCTTCCCCTCATCAGAACAAGGGGAAATATCACTTTGATGCTGTTTACTGGTATTTTGCAAAAATAACTTTATGGTGAATTTTTGTAGAGAGAAAAAAGTTGAAGGGCTTCAAAAGTAACGTTAACGGGAGACAGATTTTTGACATGCTTCCCAAGCCATCTGCTTTAGGTTAAGGCACGCAGACAAAGTTGAATATGGGGGAGAGTGGAGACAGAAGTAGAACTGGAGGAGATGGTGAAGGCAGTGGGGAATGAAGGTGAATATTGACAGGCAGTGGTGGCCTTGTTTTTTGCATGGCAGATTGGTTTTGAATTGAGACATTAACTATCTACGGTATTTCAAAATAATGTTGGGTTGGTTCTGTTTTGTCAACTACTAAATTGGATGAAAACAACATGTAGTATTTTGAAATTCTTTAAGATATTCCTGTCTGTCCAGCTGCCAAGGAAACAAGAGAGTGGTGAAAATGAAATGGCACTAAGCTAATTACAGAGTTATCTCAGAAAAAGGGGTTTACTCTACATCTCTGCCATTCAAAACATTATCATACTGTGCCTTTCCCTGAGTGACTTAATCTTTTAGTAGACCAGAAACATGATATAAAAATAGTATAATAAACAAGGATGATTTTGTAAGTCTAACGTGTTTGTGCTTTGTGCCTTGGAGTTAACTCCCCTCCATCCTGTCCAAGCTGTCCGTCTCCTTCCACCCCCTGTGCCATTCTACCAGTCCCCAGTGGGCACAGTCAGCCAGTCTGGCCAGGCCAGCCCCTTGCTGTGCCCCAGCGCTGGATAAGCTCCGGTTCGAAACTTGGGCAAAGGTCTTTGTGTGGAGCCGCAGGGGTGTCCATGTGTCTATGTTTGCGTGTAGCATTCACAAGTGAAGGGGAGAAGAGGGTCCTATCTGTGCCTTAGGGCTGCCCCCCAAAGCACCCTCACCATGTGCCCTATTGAGACCTAAGGGAGCGTGAACAATCATTGCAAAACCAAAGAGCTAAGTCCTCTTGTTATACAAGCCCAATTTTCAGTGGAGACCCCACCTCTCTCCTATGCAGCGAGTCCACCCCCCAGCCCCTCTCGTCAGAAGCTTCGTTAAAGCAAGCCGGGACCCTTTTATGGTCTTATTTAATTAGCCATTCCACAGCAAACTGCCATCCGGCACCGCCACCATTACCATTACCCCCCCCATTATGACAAACAGCAGTCTTTCCCACTGTGCTCACCATCCCCTCACTCTCCTCCACTTGTCTTTATCTCTGCAGTAATTAGCCTGGGTATGGGGGTGCACTCACTGCTGGCCAGCCTGGCGGTATTAGGGCTTGGGACGAAAAGTTCCCGGCATGGGGCTCCAGCGCACTAAGACATGTGGAGGGAGACAATGGAATGGTCATTTCTACAGTAACAGCTCAGCCTTACTGTCCCCACTGCCCACTGAGTCCTGTCTACAAGGGGCACTAATCATTAACCACATTATAAGAGGGAGGTCTGTATAGGTCAGACAAACACTCTTAGCTAAGCAAGTCCAAATGGCAGATCATTAGAGAAATACATATGATGCTTCTCCATTAAACCATTCTAATTATATTTATACAGCCATTTCAGAAACTTTCTGAAAGAATTCAACTATAATTTAAAGTGGAAGTAGATAAAATAACAAAGGATAACTCAGAGGTAAAGCAAACACTGTCAAAAGCATGATCACAAAACCAGAAAGGACTATCACAAATGTTGCATAATAAAAATCCATGTGCATTAGTAACTATGGCACCAGCAGACTACAGTGAGGGTCTTGTGCCATTCTAGTGCTTTCCTCACTAGCTTTCAACGCAAGTGCAACATTTGACTTGAGCTGGACCATAACTTTGAGAACACATTCTTTCCTCATGCACTTCAATTTGAGCAGTCTCTGGACGACCCTGGAGTATCCACAACATGCTATATTGACGCCCTCTAGTGACCACTACAAAGGACCATCACAATGAGGAGGCAGCACTAACCACTACAGCGTATACTATTTCCAATAAATAGTATAAGAATGTTACTATTACTACCAAAACGAATACATTAATGTGTAAAAACAACTGACTCTAATTATTAGATTCATTAGTATTGTTATTTTATGTTTATTTATTTATGTTGAAAAAAACTAATCTAATTCAACTCAATCTGCTCTAACCTGATACCTAACATTTAGTTGCGTGGGCCCGATGCCACTCCCGCGTGGTGTAATGAGTGCTTAGCATGAGAAAGGTTACTTATCCGCAGCCATTTATAGCCCTTAATTACGCGCCTATTTTGTGACCCCAGAGTTCAACGGGCCAATTCCTGTGCAGACCCAAATCCTGATGAACAAAGGTGGAATGTGATGCCCCTTTTCCGTAGACAAGCTACTAAATGTTTCCCATCAATTTCATGGGAAAGGTTCAGGCGGAGGAAACTGAGTATTGACAATGTATTGAATATGTCTGTAATACGGGGCCGACCGGAAAGGGTTGTATTATGGTAGAATTGTTCATAAAACGCAAGTTTCTTTACACCAGCGTGGATAAAAGTGGTGCGTTAGGACCCAGTTGATCCTTAGATTGTGGCTGATATTTTCCACGTTGTGAGGGGAGGGTTGGCCCGAAAAGAGGGCTGTCAATCACAGTAAAAGTGGCCGGGGTGGGCAGGACCCTCTGACACTTTGTACCGTCGGAGGGGGATATTTAACTTGGGACTGAGGGCAGCGCTCGCTACAGACACTCTCAGACTCGAGTAGGAGAGACGCAGCGCCACTTACCACAGCACACATTCCCTCAGGAATTGGCCGTAAAACGAGTCTACGTTTGGGACAGTCTCACCATGAAGTGGCGGAGGAGGATGCAGTGTTTCTGAAAGGATTCTATACCGGGTGGAATCAACTTTTTAAACTGAGTAGAGACTTTTTGAGACCTATGTTCCGTAAACTATTTTAAAGTTTGGACTCATCCAGTGGAGAGAAACGGTGCGCAACGAGGAGGCATCTCGTTGCAGGACATTCTAAGCACCTTTGCTTCTCTGTGCAAGGTGCACATCTTGGGATTTGAAAGGCAACTGTCAGTGCGCGTGGATCGCGCGTCCTTGGACCTGGCTAGTGCTGATCGCGTCAGGCGACGTGAAAAAGTCAAACCTCGCTTAGAAAGACTCATGCTTAAAAATATCAGTCTTTTTTCAAACTTTGTGAAGTCGACTTGTTTACTGTCGAGACGTCGTGGATCTATTCAGTCCCTGCACACAGCACTCAGTCGTTTAGAGTCTCCGGAGTAACCATGACAACAGAGACCCCAAGTGAATCCAAGTGAGCGGGGCTGACGCCGGAGCGAGCGTGAAAGAGTGATTTTGTTTGTGCGTTTTTTGATCAGACTACGTATCAGCTGTAAAGCACCCCATGTCATTCAAACCGGTCGCGGTCTATTAAAAGTATCGCCTTGCTGGTGACTGAACCTCTACTATTTATGAAGCCCAGGGCCAGTGGTTGCATACAACACAGGCACCGGGCAAAGAAGTGAACTGTTCCTGACGCGATAGAAGAGGAACGATGGCGCTCTCGCAGACGCTCCTAGTTTACGTGTTCCTGTGCGTCCACGTCGGGGTCTCCTCCCAGCATTACCTACGCCTGCGTCCATCGCCCAGTGACCACCTGCCAGTGCCTGACCTCAAGGAGGACCCGGACCCGGAGTACGACCCACGGGAACAGGACTTGGTGGAGAGGACTTTGAGGAAAAAGCTGGGCAGCAACTTTGACCCTAACTTCATGTCCATCAGCTCGCCCATGCAGGTGAACCTCTCGGACACACACATGAAGCCGCACGGGCCGATGCCCAACGAGATTAAAAAGCTGGACCTCACTGAAACCCCGTATGGGAAGCGGGTCAAAGTGGGGAAGAAGGCGAGGAGGAAATTCCTGCAGTGGCTGTGGACCTATACGCATTGCCCTGTCGTGTACACTTGGAAGGATTTGGGCGTAAGGTTCTGGCCACGTTACATAAAAGAGGGGAATTGTTTCTCGGAGCGCTCGTGCTCCTTCCCAGAGGGCATGTCTTGTAAACCGGTCAAGTCTATCAATAAGATTTTTCTACGATGGTACTGTCAAGGCTTCGCCAAACACAAGTACTGCACGTGGATACAGGTGCAATACCCAATCATCTCAGAGTGCAAATGCTCGTGCTAATCCTCACGTGGAGGAGGAGGAGGAGGTGTGGACTGGAAATACGGTTTTCTATTGCACTGTTAACTATTACAAAAGTGGGCACCATAGCAAATCTATTTTTTTATATAGCATTTTAAGTGAAATATCAACATGTACATATTTAAGACAAATGCAGCTATTTTTTTCTAATTGATCCAGGACCATATTTTATTCTGCGGAAAACATGAGCACTTCATATGGAAGAGCTTTCTTTTTTAAAATATTTTTACATTGAGAGACTTTGAGAATGGATTGCTATACACTTCTTCAAGAAGGGAACTTTTCAACTGATCTGACTGTTATTTCACTGCAATGCTGCCTAGAGGTTTTTGTATATTAATATCAATAATTATTAAATTGTTTAAAAAGTTGAGGCTAAAGATATATATATAAAGGCGTGAACTCAGCTTTTTGGAATACATAGTATTGTAGAAATAAACAAATCTGTATGTTTTATTTATTATTTTAACGATTGTGAGTATAGAGCATAAGGAAAGAGAATAGCAGAGTATACCAGAAACAAAAATATGGGAGATGTCTACTTGAATATTGCTAAAATGAGAAAAAAATAAATAAAAAAAGTCGGACATATCAGTGTACATGTTATGGCTACCACAATTTAGCAATAAAGTCTATCTTTCAATGTGTTTAGTGTCAACAAATGCCGGTTCAGGAGCTGCACTGTGAGCCTGTCAAAAGTGCCATCCGTTTGTGAGAGGAGGCGCGTGTTTATCCATGAGGTGAAACTCTGCTTCAGAACGCGCCAGTGGCTTTGCGCTGCGCGTCTCTGGGCTGCATTACTCTGGGGCTGCTCACACAAAGTTCCACTGAGGTATTTGTAGACTCGAGGTGGACTGACTGCAGCAGACCGGCGCCTGTGCAAGTCTCACCGCCCTGAGAGAGAAAAACAAAGCCCATAAAACAATGGACAACTGTTTTTCACGTTAGCAGAATTAGCCAACTAAACACACGCTTAATGAAAGAAACGAGCCATTTTGTCTAAGTATGGGGGTTTGTGGTGTTTATAATATTCTTTAAATACAATCAACGACTTAAACAGAGCCATGACTAACGTCTGAAAGCGAAACTTTCCATTGAGCGCATCTTGTGTGCCTTCGAGTGATTTGTAGCTCTGTGGCCAGAGTTGGATTTGACACTTGCCGCTCGCTTATTGTGACAGAACCGCGGAGGGCTTTGGTAAGAAGAGAAGAAAGGCAGCGTGCCAGCGCAGAAGAAGGAGGAGGCGGAGGAGAGGAGAGGAAGGGGCTGCTTTCCTCACTGTCAGCTTCTTTCTTGATGATGTCTCGGGGTTTTTAGAAAGTGCGTCTGTGACTCTACGGCGCCACTCAGCCGCCCCCTCTCGACTGCGCAGAATGAGGCACTTTGGGAAACAGTAACCCTTTCAGGCTCTGCCCGCCCGGAGAGTATTTTAGAAGCGTGTGAAAGGCAATACGCCGCCCTGGCTCCAGCCAGTGAGGTGCGCACCTTTAGACACACAGCCTGCCCAACCAGCCAGTCAGAGGTGAGGGGCTCTACCCGGGCCGGCAGTTCAAGGTGAGCGTCAGTAAGCACCATCAGGTCCCCGGTAGATCAATGTTCAGTCATTCACCGCACATTTGAACAAAAACGCGATACCCACGTTGCTTTAAGAATATCACTCAGACTATTTACTCACGAAAAATACCTTTGAACAGAAATACAAAACAATGGTTGCAGATGACATCTTTAGGCTATAAGTCTAATATGGCTTCAAAGTGACTATCATGGCTTAGAAAATACAGTACCTATGTAGTTATGCTTCCTGCAACTTAATTCGTAAAAAGACTAAATCTGTGACTAGTAAACTTTTACTTGATCATGTGACATTGTCATGGTTACACTGCCATCATTTGTGCTTATTTGTACTGCAGCAGCATGTGAGGTGTTGACACCTCACAAACACGTTCATACAGTGGCCATAAAAACGTCAAGACGCCACTGCCTTCTGCTGTCATTACTGTCTGACAGGGCTGTCTCCACACTCAACAGCCAGCTGCTGACAAAATGACTCCCATACTATCTACTCAGCCCTTGTAAACGTAACAGTTTCATATTTACATATAACCAAAAGATAAAGAGTAGTTTATGATGGAATAATGTGAGCAGATAATGATGTTGGCTGAGTGCTTAGTGGTGAGGAGGCTAAGACCTCATTATTATGATGCTTGTGGTCACACAGGGAGCATCAGTGGGTGGTACAGTCTCAGCGCTCATTTTCATACCAGGACAAATGTGCGGAGGTCACATGGCAGTACCTGCATAGACAACGGCCGCAGGATTAATAGGTGTAATAAGTGTGGAGCCGCACATATCTGCAGACAGACAGAGCCGGAGACAAGGGTCTGTGGCTGTAAGTGCGTCCAAAGCCCACAGTAGTAAAAGGCTTTGAGTCAGCACTGTGAGGGTATTGATGATGACAGGGTATTAGCCCCAGTGTTGGAGGGAGGGGGCAGATGATACGCAGCATACCAGCAGACCACCAACCCCGGCATGTGGCGCATGTGTGTGGGCACATAACATTAGTTCTGTCTCAAAGGCAATAGAAGCAGTGTGTATGTAAGTGTGTACGCACGGCTACATCTCAGAGCGGCTTGTATGTGGGTTACAGATCTCTTACACGTGTCCTGGTGGTCTTCAGTTGATTTGTCACTTTATGAAGCCACAAAAATGGTCTAATTATAGCCCAGTGTTACCACAATCATGCCTGAAATGCATGTCTGTGTATTATCCCTGCTTCAGAAGTCACCAGTCTCTCACAGCGGGTTGAGACAGCTCTTTGCATTGCATTTATGTATCTTATAACAAAAGCTTTACAAACTTGTGGCGCAGCAGTAGATAAAGAATTCAATGCACATCGCAACATCAACACAGCAACCTCACATTCAACAACCCAACAGGTGAGTTTATTCAAATAAAGGTTAGTGCACTCAACAGTGAGAAGAACAGTGAAAAGTCAAGTGCATCACAAGCTGAAAACTGACCCACATCCCAGCAGACAACATAATCTGTTTATATTAACCCTTATTAGAAACTGTGAATCCAAAGTTAGGCCTAAATATAGAGCTATGAGTAGCGAGGTGCTAACAGGGCCGGGAATAGAGCATATTCTGAGCCTTGTTTCCATGGTTACTCGCGCCTTCTGGTGGTGCTGGTGTGCATCTTAAATTTAGAAAGGGATGCACCAAAAGTAGTATTGTTTAACTGGTGTTATCAAGACTATTTGTGTTTCACTGATTGAAAATGCAGACAGAACTGGTCATTCTTGCCTCCTCAAAGTGAATCCAGGTTCAGCTCTTTCTCTCAAACCAATTCAAGTGTTTTGGAGAGTCGCCCCTGCTTCTCAAGAGGCCACTGACCCTCTCCACTGCAAACAAGTACTTACAGCTCTCCGCTAACACCAAATGGGCATTAGTGTAGCAGGGCATTCATCACCAACATGCACAAATATGAGGTGATTCCAAATTGCTCCTGATAGGCCCTGGTTATCATAACGATCCAAGCCACTGCGTTTAAGATGTTTACTTGTCCACTCAGCTCCATCATGATTGCAATGGCGCTATTACGTAGACTGGAGTTTTCCCCTAATTCAAATCTATATTTCCGTATCCATCGTGTCGTGGGTCGCTGATTGCCTCACCCCCCCTCAGAGCTGGCGCGGCGCTGTCTCCCTGTACCCCTATGTGCACAGGCTGCATGGCATGCTGAGAATGTTTACTTTCACCACAGTGTGTATTTACAGAGCCTAAAAGTTTTTTAGGCCGCAATGGCGCCTTGCTCTGTAACATATGTACAACCCAACATACTATCGCCAACTTCCTGGCACTCCCGAACATACATCTCTGACAAGAAGCTCAATACGTGCTAGTCATGGTCTGCAGTATTACTAAAGCCAGGTGATGATGATGAAGCTGGTAAAATATTTAATGCCCCCAGTGGGAAAAATGTGACTAAGTTGTAAATAATCAGAATAAATGGATGTTTTGGGCATGCCGCAGACTTGTGAATGTGTCTACAGTAAGAGCTGGGAGTTTGGTCTGGTGGGGTGTACCTGGAATGAACCATTACTGATACCGCAGCGGTCTTGAGCCAGATAACGTGTCGGAAGATCCTACAAAATAAAAAAGAAATTGTAATCCACCATGAATTAAGACTATTTTGAAATACTGTTGCCTGATTCTTTTAGATTTGAGTATTTTGTAAATTTCAAGTATAATGTCATATAAATGGTTGTTTTTCCGACAGCATATTCAAGTTCAAGGGTGAATGTCAGGCTACTGTTCTTGACTTTATTTAAAGTATCAAACAGAAATGCTGTTTTAACTCTGGTAGTTACAGACAGAGCATTCAACCCCATTGAAAGGACAGAGTTTTAAATGGAGCCTACAACACTCAGCCTATTGTCTTTGTGCCATTAGACAAAGCATGCAGGCTGAGGTGACCAAACAGGTGAACATAACTGGCTGTATTTTTCCCAGTGGGCCACAGCGCACCAACCTGACGTCCTGACGCCTAGCTGTCTGTCGTATTCAGCCGAGGTGGTCTATTCAGAGTAAGGGATGTATACATGTGTGTGTTGGTGTGTAAAACAGAGGGAGGGAGGGGAGGGAGAAGCACAGAATGCTTGGTGATGGGTTACCAAAAACAGAGCACCGGGGGACAATGGGACCGAGGACATTCCTGACATAACCCCAACACATCGAGGAGGAAGTGGAAAGGGCTGGGGGGGTTTATTGGTGTCAGCGGACCCCCACAAGAGGAGCGAGTGCCTCTTTTGTCCCCTCTGGCGTTGAAGATGCACTGAATCGCGATGCCTTGCAAAAGAGCGGACAGCCTCCTCAACACATAACACATAATCAGGCCTTTGAAAGAAGAACCACCAATTAGAAAATGGACATAGAAGTTGGAGTCTGAAAGGGTCCATGCTCTGTCTGTGTGTGTGGCGGCCCGCATGCACTTGTCAATAGGATCTCCATGTAAAGGGAGAGCCAAATGGGATGCTTTTCAGCTCAAAGTGCACAAGGGTTGACCCCATGGGAACAGCGCAATGACCTTGTTTGAGTCAGACGGCATTTAGTCTCATTTAGAAATGGTTCGTGTTACACTGAAAGAGGGCATGACGAGCCAGAAATTGCAATACTCTGGTAATTGGCTGGACATTTGTCAAGTGAATTTCCCATAGTGTTATTTAAAACTGTGTATGTGTGTGTGTGTGTGTGTGTGTGTGTGCTCCTAAGATAATGCACTTTATAGCTGTCATTAAGTTAAACAGATGACCATATGAAATAATTATAAACTTCTGATAACCCATGGTACATATTTTATAACATCCACTGAGCAACACTATTAGAAGTCTTGGTTTTGAATTGCATTGTAATTACAGGCCTGCCCTGAGTCTCCTTACAGCTTATGCAAACCATATTGAAGGTAAATACCCCTTTTGTGAAAGGAAATGATTAGGAAAGCTGACCACTAGGCCCGACAAAGAAGGTTTTCTCCATAGATACCTGAGACTTAAGCCCCAGAGAAAACATCAACACTGCAGTGATTGAAGACTGTCTTTAAATGTCAATATGAGGAGACGATAAATGAGGTAATAGTTAATACGCATTAGACAAATAAAATGTATTGATTTGGTTTAAATGAACTATTAATCACATCATCTTACTTT
>KN477855.1:0-21018 GCA_000787095.1 Periophthalmodon schlosseri | reverse complement strand
CACAAGATAAACCAAAGCAACGCTGACATCTAGTGGTGACAAGACAATTTCTTAATAAACAGGCAGGCCCAAGTTGTAATCTTGTTATAAATCCTATAATATTCAGAATATGTCAGTAAACCAGTTTTCTAGTCTAGTCTCTTACAATGATGTAAGCTGAAGGCAAATGACAGTAAATTGCAGTGACAGTGTTAAGTGGTTGTTTATTAGTCCAGAAAAAGGAACAAAATTCAAGTACAAATCTCTTCACTAAAAACAGGTCATTCTTTCCATTTACTATTGGAGCATCATTTGAAAATAACCGCAGATACTGATGCTTATGAACTTGGACAGACAGGAGGGAAATATAAGAACAGCCTATGTCTTCCCTAACTTATTGCACATTTATTTTGTCATTATTTACAACCAGCGTATCAGAACTGAAATCCCTCCTCGCCATCCACTTCCAACTCCCCAGATTAAAACTAATTCAGTGGCTCCATAGCCTTGGGTGGCATTGCTGCGACCGTACAATTTATTAGCTAATTGTCAAGACAGTGCCAGATTCCCCAGCTCATGAATATCAAGGCGGAATGAAAACCAGAATGTGCGCGGCATTCCCAGTCGCTCAGAACACACATCGAGTTCAAATGGGAACTTCCAAGCACTTCCAGCTGGCAACACTTTGGGATAATGATCCTGGATTCCTCACAAATGAACGGTCTAAATACCACCAGTGAGGTACCTGGACCCCCTCCCTTAATTCATGCATAGCTACATGTATGTAAAAACACACACGTACTTTGAAGCTCTGGGCTAATCATGCATATACTGAACGCAGTACAAGTCAGGAAGCCATAGTTCCCATTGCCATCATTTATACTGTCAAAGAAGCTAGTAAACTAAAAATAATCTTGTGATGACTTTACATAGACCCTTCCCATGCACACACAATTTCCTAATGTTGATGCGAGCAGATTGAGTTACTACAAATCCCTTACTTCAGCCCTGAGGTATCCTGATTAAAAAAAAAATCCAACCAAGCTGGCAATAGACCACCTTCGGAGAAGCAGTGTCAAAATGATGGATGAGACAATAATACTGGCACAGAAAAATATTGATAGCTTTTCTCCGTTTTGAAATGCCCAACCCAAGCAACAAGGGAAAACACTTATGTACCCACCCTATAGTGTCCATTAATATTGCTAGCGTCCGGTGCCTCTCAGGACTAGGGCTTTGAAGTGGAGTGGCAGCTGAGCCTTGAGTGAGAGAGTGTGTGAGAACATGTATACAATAACGCTATCTTGACTTCGGACAACTCGAGGGAAAGTAAACACTCTAGGACCTTCAAGTGCATTCTAAAGAGGGGCTAAAGCTGTTTATTTTTACACTAGACCAGTCTGTGAGTGCGCTCATTGCACTCTAGATCTTCACTTGACCTGCTTTTTGCACTCTTCCAAAAACTCATCACTTTACCAAACTTGTCCTTCCTCCAAAAACCTACCCATGTTCAATCCTCTGGGGTCACAGCCAGCCGAAGCTAATTATCTGTGACTGGGTTCCACCACGGCCCCTGCGCTTGGCCCACTTCTCAGCTTTGCACTGGAAAAATACAAGACAATTGTATTATATTCTTTATAAACAGAGAAGGGAGAATGTAGCGACACACGGAAAACAAACATTATAAATTAAGTCAGCTTTAAGTAATATGGCACCATATTCACAATTCTACATAATACATAGTAGGGCATTGGACTTTGGTGTTATCCGTGATACTTTTTAGTTTGTGGTCTATTATAAGACTACTAGGTGCAATTAGCCTACTTAGCACTGCGCAACAAACTTACCTTTTTCGTTATGTTTGAAAAACCTAAAAGATCTACTAACGGGGCATGGGCCAACTATTTGAGAGTGACAAATCAAGTGTGGTCACATAGCATCACTTTAATTGGCCTTGGCCTGACTGAACTACTCAGCTACTGAAAGAAAATCCACTATACTATGCTAACTCACCTTAGTCAGTAAGCAATAACATTAGCATAGTTTAGGCTAATCTTTCCTAAACTACACCTGTGATTAATAAATCATAGACATCGTGGATTAAATAAGATATTGTCATTATTTATTATTTAGCAATTAAAATAGGCCTTCAGTTAACACCTTTTCTACTTCGCTGGTAATTGGTCCCGCAGTAGTGAGCCCTTCTCGCAGTAGGAGTTTCCCTCATTACCTGCAGTTGCGCAAAGGGACCATGGGAAAGGGACTCAGCTCACGAACACTTTGTGGAGCGGTTTTCCCTATACTCACAAGAGGGCGTCCTTTACCTGAAAAACCGGCGGGTCTTCTCTTCGAAAATGTATGCTTGCAGTATCCAATTCAGTAAAACAGTGCCAAAAAGAGCGAGGGGAACTCAGGAGGCTGACATCTTCTGCGGGTTGTCCGCCGCAGGGAACCCGCCTGACACCAGACTGCACACTGGGCCTGTCCACATGTGCTCCAAGAAGCCTGCGACGGATAAAGGGCCCCCATAGAGCTGCACAAGTAGGTGTGTTTCCTGCTGTTAGACTAGGCTACATCTACTTTATATTTTCTTAATATTAAAAAAATTGTCAGTTACTGCCTTGATAAAGTTTTAAGTGCATTACGTTGCTTTTAACGCCAGACAATGGGCTATTTCTTATTCATTTTCACAGTTGTACAGTGATGAATTTTTATTAAGGTGTAAGCAATTTTCATTCATTCCACATTTGATTTGATTATTTGGGCCGTTTTCTTGGCTACTTTCATTTTGAATGCAAAAATTAAGAGCCAATCTATAATGCAGTAGCAGTTTGGAAAAATGTATTGTATTGTGTTTATTTTATTTTGTACCAATGGCTACCTGATTGAAATATTTGAAAAGACTGAAGTTGGCCTGGGTGGTTCCCCCCGGAGGATGGTACAGTAAACACAAGAGGAATGTTGATCAGCTTATTGAGCCAGGAGGTGCCGTGATGCAGCTGTCAGGGTTCGCTTGTTGGTGGTTTGCACCTGCAAAACACTACACGCTGTTGTCTGGAAAATGAAAGTTTTGCGTTCCCTTGTATTGGCTATAGTAATATGTAACTATAGTCTAAATACTGAAAAGGAAGGTTGGAAACATCCCTTAACGTAAAATATTGTAAATTACCTTTTGGTCTGCAAATGGAAATGGTGCGCTTTTACGCACATGCGGGACGCGTTCATAGTTAACCAAACGTATGCCATGTCTAATCCTTTATTTGAAAACAAAGAGAAGGTACTCGTGCTGTCCTGTTTTAATGAGAAAACAAAGCCGCGTGGCAATGAAGCGCGTAACTGGCTGTGCAGCGTCTGTGCGTCAAGGGCTTGTGGTAAAAGTGAGACCAATTGTGAGATTTAAACACAGTGCAAGTCCTACTTTGACAAAGTGGTTATTTTGGTTTATGGCTTGTTTTGGCCACACGGCTAAATTATACCTGTCGCCAAATTACAGGTGAAGTTAAGACAACACACACGGCGACCAATTGCTTTCTGACTCTCTCTCTTTCTCTCTCTCCCTGTTTCTCGCTCTGTCTCTCTCTTTCCTTCTCTCCCACACTCAGGCGCGCCGGGGGAAATGTGGGTTTGATTTGAAGGAACAGCCTACCCCGGGCTGGGCTTTACAACCTATGGCTGGAGTGGCCGCTCCTCAGTTGGTGTGAGCTCCGGACTCGGACAGGCGCATTGCTCTGCCTCTTAACATCGTTGACTGCGCTTTTACCTGCCTGCTCTTTTTCTGTCAGTCTGGAGACACGGGGTGTTTTAAGTCGCAGGATAGTCTCAGTTTGGATCGTAATACATTATTTACAACGGTGACATCCAAGATTTGACTTTAGGTGAGTTCAGTGTCTTACTAAAGAAGTCAACTATTGTAGATTTTGAAGTCGTTGTATTTTACGTAGTTATGTTTTGCCAATTTCATAGTGAGTTAATTTCACATGCCCTGCATGGTTGCCGGTGTGTTTCGGGTCCTGGTCATGGAGCACGGTGCAAGGGCTGCACAGGTGTCAGTTCTCCGCTTCACTTGACCCTGTAGCCGTAGCGCACAGTCCGTTGCGCACTGAGTGCTTGGATTGGAGAGGGAGGATTGAGCAAAGCACGAGTTTTAATAAGGGGGTAGGGTACATTCAATGCCAGCGGAAGATGCCAAAGCAAGCAGCACGCATCTCGGTTCCCGTCTTCCACAGATCAACCTCTGCCAAGTCTCCCAATGGGTTTGTCACTTCCAGTTTTTTTCCTCAAGTTTCAACAGCACCATATGCACATTGACCAACATGCCATTAACCAACACGTTTAATTATCACCTAACTGTAATTTACAGACTGTACTTGTTGTGTTTAAGTGGTTTAACTGTATGCACTAAAACAGGGATATATAGGAGATTCGTCAGATGACCCAATTTGGGATTTCCCAAAGATGAACTGCTTTACAATCCATTTGTAACAGGGGTCTTCGTCACTACTCTGCAGCATTGTCTCCTGACCTACTTCTCACTTTGATCCAAACTGAACAAGTTTACTTGGACGTATGTGCACTAGCGTGCTGGCTATGTTTTTACAAATTCAGGAGCTTCTACACTGTAGGAACCGTTTGTGACTCTTTTTGGTACTGTCCCTCTATTGCACTTGAGGGACCATGGTTTGGAGATGTTCTTAGCTCCTGCTCTGGGGCAGGTATTTTCCAGTCAGATTGATGTTTTGATGGTACTATAGGTGAGTTTAGATACTGAATGTTTGTCACTTTTAATTATCATTGCTTGGAAGTGTTTTTCCTTTACATATCCATTAAACCTGTACCCTCTCCACAGAGTTCCCACTGGCCACTGTCTCTCTGCGAACACAAATGACTAAGGGCTGAATGGGAACTGGAGGACTAAAGGGACTTAGTTCCTGGTACTGTTTGGTACCAAACCCCCTATTATTTATTTGCATCCCTCTTTGACTCCCTCATTTACAGTGAGGGTGACCAGGCATAGACTGTAGATGTAGAATGGTTGAATGAGAGTCTTGTGAATGGGGATGGCAGAAAGAAGATAACCTGTGCTTTGAAATACTGGCTTCCTCTGGATCCAGTTTCTGTTTTCCTGAAGCATTAAAGTCAATACACAAGTCATCACCTCAGGAAAGCAATGGGGCAAATGTTTCCCTCTTAAGTGACAGTCTTTCTGAATGCTTCTCTCCATCACTGACTTAAAGATGCCGTTGTTTTGTTCTTTTGAGCAGAGGTGCAAGTGGAGTAGTGTGAGACACATTTATTTGTACCAAGGTGAGAATGAAGTGGATGGCCTACTGTGTTTACTCTGAGGGACCCCCCCCCCAGCGTTAAAACAGCCTTCAGTCATCAGCTCAGCACTCGATCCTGTCTGTCAGGACCAGGCTGTGTGGCAGTGAGCACCCTGCCAGGTCTGCATGTGTCCGCCAAATTATAGCTCCAGATGCTCTGCCTGTGGCCTCTGCCCACTGAGCGCCTATCAGGCCTGTCTCAGGAGCCCAGATAGACTCTAGACAGTATTGATAGGGAGGGCACTTTCTCACAATGCCTTTTTGCCCAAGGAATGATTGTTAAAGATTTTTGATATGTGACAGTGCACTGACAAAACAAGGCAAGACAAGTTTTACACAAAATTGATTGCATACAAATTTTATTTTATTTATATTTGCATTTCACAATGTTTTATTATAATTATTACATCCACAGGGATGAAAAATCACATTTTGATCTGAAAATGTCAAAACATGTAGGGCAGGGAGATAAAAATCCAAATGTGATCTTGTTCCTGTGACAATCTCAATCCCTGTGACAATTTTGATAAAATCAGCATATCATGAGTCATAAATTCTCTCTTGAATGCAACTCTATGCTTAGATAAATACACATTTCCCCACCCTCACCTCCTATTGGTCAGCTTCAGCAATACTGAATGAGTGACAGGTGGATTTAACTAATTGCAATGAAGCGTGAACTTTCAGAAGAAGCAGATGGCTTTTAAAGGAAATATAAATGTACTAAGTTCACATAAATATTGATAAAATCAGAACTGTAATCTAGCTTCAAGAAAACTGTAATATATATTTTTTGGCCCAAGTTTGAAGTGCTGTCCTGACGCTGAGAGGCAGGGTTAAATAGTGTGAGTCAGCCCGTGGCCTCTACAGTTTGCCTTATTGACTGACTCCGACAGAGCCCATGTGTTTGTCCATCAGCGTGGTGTGTTTAAGTGTCATGTATGCCACAGTGTGAGTATTACAAGCACTTAATAAAATAATTAGTGGTTTTTCCCCCTGCGAGTTCAAAGCAGGTTGTTGCTCTGGGCTGTGGGCTAGAGGTTTTCTCTTGTGCAATGGAAAAAAGAGACTTGTTTTCCTGTCAGGGGGGCTTTTGGGGAAAACCGCAGCACTGCCTACCGCAAAGGCCTTCAAAGGGCTCCATTGCGCACCTCTCTTCTTCGTAAACCTCCTGGACCATTGACTTCCTCGCTGACTCCAAATTCTCACCTGCTTCAGACCACTATATCGTGTCTTCATCACTCTAAAGATCATGGGAATTGTTCAATCTAAAGAGCCAGGGTCCACCCACGTAGACTTTAAACGGGGCGTTTTAAGAGCACACAGTTCCTGCTCCGTGACACCCAGTGAGGAGGAATCTGGCTGTGGGTGTCATCTTCTTTTCCCAGGCGCATCTTGACAACACATGGAGCACAAGTATTTCTTGTATTTGAGAGTGGATCAGAGGCTGACATGGGAGAACATAAATCTGTGAACTTGTGTCCTCTCACTCCCACATCTTCTTATAAGGAGGCATTCAAGGCAAAGTATGGGACTGTATGAACTATGGGACAGTATTGGCAATATCACAATATCAAATGTCTGTACACTTAGTGTTAATCTTTACTATATGAATGTTCTTTATCTCATGGGTCTAAAATACATAGCCCCTTTTCAGAAGAGTTGTAGAGAGTAATTCAGACCATGATCTTTGCTCTATTTCAATGCATAATCTTACATAGCACTAGGCCTGTCGCATTAACACATTTTGAAGTACTATTTAATGCTGAAGAAAATATAGAAGATAAATAATAATACTGAATGCCATTATCTCCGCAGTTAACACTTAAGTCATAGAAGTGATTTATTCAACCCTTGTTGATCTCTGAAAATAATTGTTCCATCTGTCATGTGTTGAACGATGAATCGATATAGTAATTGTCGTAACAGGCCTACATAGCAAGATATTTTGGCATTGTCAGCATTGGCAATTTATATGATTTTGTGAGATTTGACCCTTAGGTTTATAATACAGTCATAGAGTCCATACCTGCATGTGTTATCACTAAACTTTTAAACTTGATTTTAATCCTAAGGAAAGGCTTGATATTCGAT
The DNA here is from genome assembly GCA_000787095.1 of Periophthalmodon schlosseri. Classification (NCBI taxonomy): domain Eukaryota; kingdom Metazoa; phylum Chordata; class Actinopteri; order Gobiiformes; family Gobiidae; genus Periophthalmodon; species Periophthalmodon schlosseri. The sequence continues at coordinate 13,624 of KN477855.1, read as the reverse complement.
AGAAGTTTCATTGAATAAAAACAACTCTTTTAAACAATAATTTTCAACGCAAAATAATTGTTTCTTTAACATTGTGGATGTAGTTCAGAGTATGAGTGTATAGTTTCAATAGTTGTAGAACCGATTAGTATCTGGCCAACAATTTTCTGTGGAGACGAGACCCCAAATATATGTTTTACAAGGCATTTCTGATTGTGGGACATTCATGAAGAAACACAGGTGACCTTCCACCACAAAAGCAGCATAGTGCACCTTTAAAATCAAATAGGCCCTTTCTACCACTGTGATTCCTGTACTAGTGTTATAGTTATAGTGTTATATTAGTGTTATAGAGCCTATCCGAGCATGCAGCCGACTGTGTGAGAATCTCCCTGACCTCGCAGTCCACCTCGGGGCTGTCTGTCTCTGCTCCTCCCGTTGGCCCGTGGATCAGGTTTATGTTGATTTAAAGAAGTCAGGGTCCCGGGCCAGCGGCGTGTGGGCAGGGCAACAGAAGCAGGCGCATTCCTCTCCGGGGCGTTCGTGCTTTTCCCTCTCCCTCAGCCCCTCGCTCCTCTTGCTCCTGTCAGGCGCAAAAATGGAAAAATAAAGGCGCAGATTATTGGACTCACGTCTTTTGGATGTGGACATGTCACACCCACAAGGTCTTGGACTGAAGCAGGGTTAAGAAATTAGGCGGTGATCCTGGGATATGAGGTTTGACCCCCGTCCTCACAGGGCTGCGTGATATGATTTTTCCTTATACAGCTCAATCCTGACTTTCATTTTCATGTTTATATTTAAAACAAATACTATATCAGTTCCTTAAACATTAAAGGTGCACTCTGTAAATTTTGTGGTGGTGGGTACACTAGCAGCTTGTCTCCATAGAGAAATTATTGTTTTGCTTGTATTCTACAATAAGGCACTGAAGTTATCAATCTTGCATTTGTTTTGTTATGGGTGTTTTTATTGCTCAAAAATACATTGAAAACCTGTACCTGACCTGTAATTTGACCTTGTGTTGCTACTGCTCATCTCCAAGGGGACAGATATGTTTAATGTAATACTATGTAATATTCTAGGCAAAGAAATAACATGGAGGAAAACAGATGGCAGATGACTCTCAAGTTACAAACTGCCCCTTTAATTAGACAGAAGTTTAATCTGCCAATCAAAAAAGAATTGACGATTAGAAAAGACTGAATCTCTGTCTCAATTCAAATTTGATTAATTGCACAGCCTTTCCTCCTCACCACTCCTCCATATTGTGGGCTTGTTATTGATTTAAGAGATGGGAGAGTTAGAGATTCCCTAAGGTCACACACTGTGTGACCCCAGCTGTCAGTCTGTCACTCATTCATTCATGTGTTTGTTTAAACTATCAGTGTACACTTTACTTTTAAAATATATTTCTTACAATACGTTGTCTGGATTGGACAGTTTTACTAACAGACATAATGTAAAAACAAAACTAATACTTGGAAGAAGACTTAAAGACTGAAATATGAGCTACTAAACTAATACAAGAATCCCATGCATTTCAGAACATGTTTGTAGTGGTCTAGACTACAGTTACAACAAGATTTCTCTATAAAAGACAGAGGACATTCTAATATCTAAGTAATTGCATTTGCGTTTTGATAATTATGCCAACTCAAATTGTGGCTTTGATTTGATTGCGATATATTGTGCAGCCCTCGTCCTGTTTTCTGCCCAATTTAGCCCTGATGTAGCCTTGGTTTGTTCATGTTCTTGTCCTGGTTTAGTCCTGGTCCAGATTTAGTGCTGTGTTTATTCCAAGTTGATGTGTGAACAGTAACTCCACAACTAGAAGCACTTTCTGACAATGTACATTTGAAAAGCACACTCATCAAACTTACTTTGAAACTTAATTGTGCCCATTGTAATGACACACTATATAACGCACAGCCAAAAGAGATTGCCACTAATTGCCAGTATCCAATTATATTCATCCCATTCATCTTTGTGTGATGATAATGAGCCTGGAAGTGTCCCTGTTGTTAGCCTATTAAAATGGCCTCAGTGCCCTACGCGGCCGCTAATAACCCCCCAGAGATCACTGTACCGGAGTATGGAGAGCGCGACCCAGCGGACCCTAACCCGAATCCCGGGCCCCCACGTGGGATACAAAGTGGCTCAGCTGTCTCTCCCCTCTCCCCCAGAGTGCTGGTTCTTCTTCTCCTCCCAAGCCAAATAAAGCCTCCTGGCCACTTGTGTTTTCCTAATCTGTGAACTCTGACAGAGGCGCCCACGCTTGAAAGGGAGACAACTCAACATGGGACGATCTCCTGGTGACAGGGAGAAGCTGAAAAAACGCTCCCCGGAATGTGGCTGCTGAAAGTGCGGACCACCCTGCCGCCTCAGATCTGGGACTCCTCCTGTCTGTCTAACAACTCCTCCGGCGTTGTTAGAATCAAGTTTTATTTCCATTTTCCCCATACGGTCAGTCAGGCCTTCCTTGTTGAGTTGTCATTGGTTGATTACCTAAATATTCTTTTCAGCCAAGAACAACTTCTAAAGCAGGATGTTTCCCTTCTCTCCCCATTCACATATGTGGGTATGGTACTAGACTTTCCATTGAGAGCTATGTGGTACATCTGGGTAACACCGTTGAACTTGTGCTTTTGTTGCAGATTGCTTTAAAATATGTAAAAATGTGAACAAATGTGTTATATTAGAACACTAAAATTTAGGGCTGGGTAATTCATTGGATTTTAATTAAGATGGAGATTTAGTCATGTCTAATTATCGATGATCAGCTAAGGTCTTTTGAAACGAGTGGTCCACAGTTAAAGCATGTGGTTTGGAGCAGAGTTCAGACATTGAAAAAAGAAATTTGATATTTTTTGTGTTAAATTAAATATTTTAGGCCTGTTTTGTTTATGTTTATTAAAACAATATGGAAAGACAATTTTATTTTGAGTAAAATCAAATAAAAAAAACAGGTTGATCAATATGAGGAAAAGAAATCTAGATTCATTTTTTGCCATATCACCCTACAAAAATGAGTCTAATGTTCTAATGGACTTTTACATATAACTGAATGAGGTAATCCTTATTTCAAATGCATTGAGCCACACACATGATTGAGCCATGAAGACATCCTAAAAAAGATTCTATATATTAGTTATTACTTTAGAAGAGTGCTTTCAGTTTGGAAAATCTGTTATATTACCAATAGCATTTTGCATTGACACCTTCTTGTTCAAAAAGGCCTGAAGCTACAGCTAATGAAAGACATTGTGCACCCCTCAGAGGACCCTTGTGGCCTGTTAAACGCACAGTCAGAGTTTTCTGCTTAATCAGGGCATCAGTATGTTTAAGGCTATTCACATCCCCCTCTGACCTCCTGGCTCACTTTCCAAACATTCAGCTTTGTGATGCATGATTCCGGTTTTTATACAGCCCAGATTTGCAGTTGAATATTTCAGTATTAAACAGCATGTCACCGCTCTGTGTCTGTTTAAGCTTAATCTCCCAGAAGGCCCGGCGGCACACAGAGCGCACCATATTTAGTCACATATAAACCAGTACAGTGCACGCTCTGATCCCTCTCTCCATTCTGTGTCCCTGCTCCTCTCCTTCACCTCCATCACTGTCAAAAACCTCCTCCCGTCTTTCCCTTCCTGTTGGACTTCTGGGGCTGCTTGTCTTTCTCTCTTGTGCTTGTCAAAAGTGTGTTTCCTTTTCCTCTTTGAACTCATCAAACTTTTGTACCTCAACAGCGTGTCAATCAAAAGTAGTTTTTACATCGACCGTCACTTCCTGCCTCTCAGCTTCAACTGTATTTATTTTGCCAGTGATTTTTGCATTTATTTCTCTCATGTTATTTCTCTCAACTGGACTGACGATTGAACAATATATTTATGTATTTAAATTCTAATTTGAATAGTACCAAGATCAATTAACATGAATCAACAGCAAAGAAAAGTCTAGTTCCATTAGGGAAACATTTCAAAATATGTAAACTTGATTGACTTTATCCCGATGCCTCTGTCTCTGCCAACTTATGCCCTTCTGTTGGAGAATGAGTTTTTTCCACTTAAAATTCGAGAAGAGGCACTGAATGAGAGGATGAAATTGAAATTAAGCCTTCAATGCCCTAACAACTTTCTGTAAATGGTCACATCCTGTGCTCTGCCCCTATTTAACTTGTTATTTGTTATTATAACTTGTTATTTTATCACATGCTTACATTTACATGTGGATTTACTTTAACAAAATAAGTATTTGTGTCATTTGAGTGTGTATGTTTTGAAGACAGTTATGTCCTGCCCTATGATGCGCGCTCTGACCTGTGTGTTTTTCTCCACAGGCTAACACAATTCTGGGGAGTAGGGCCCCGAGCACCAGTGACCCCCTCTGACTTCACACAGACACTTGGAGACAGGCTCTGGGACCGTCCCGTTGGAGCAGGATGAGGGAGCCGTGGAGAGGCCTCTTGGCCCTGGGCCTTCTGGCCTGCTCTGCTCTGAGCCTCAGTGCTGTAAACCCCTTTGTTGGACAGCAGGCCCCTCTGGACCCGTGCTATGATGACACAGGAGCAGCGCGACGCTGCATCCCCGAGTTCATCAACGCGGCATTTGGCAAAGAGGTGGGCGTGTCCAGTGTGTGCGGCCGCCCCCCCTCTCGCTCCTGTAGCGTGGTGGAGCGAGGAGATGACCGGCCGTCTGTTCGTACATGTCAGATCTGTGATGCGGCCGACCCCCGCCGTGCCCACCCACCCTCCTACCTCACAGACCTAAACTCTGCTTTGAACCTCACCTGTTGGCAGTCGCAAAACTTTAACACATCCCCACACAACGTCACACTCACTTTGTCTCTGGGAAAGAAGTTTGAGATCACCTATGTGAGTCTACAGTTCTGCTCTCCACGCCCAGAATCTCTGGCCATTTACAAAAGCATGGACTACGGAAAGACCTGGATGCCCTACCAGTTCTACTCGTCTCAGTGTCGCCGAATGTACAACCGACCCAACAGAGCCACCATCACCAAGCTAAACGAGCAGGAGGCCGTGTGCACAGACAGCCATACGGAGCTGCACTCTGCCTCAGGGGGTCTCATCGCCTTCAGCACTCTGGACGGGCGGCCCTCGGGGAAGGACTTCGACAGCAGCCCGGTGCTGCAAGATTGGGTCACAGTGACTGACATACGAGTGGTCTTCAGCCGCCCACAGCTGCCCCCACTGCCCAGGGATCACAGCGTGGGGAGAGAGGAGGAGCCTGTGGCTGTACCATCCACTATGGCCACTTACTTTTACGCAGTGGGAGACTTCCAGGTGGGAGGGAGGTGTAAATGTAATGGACATGCCTCTCGCTGTCTAAAAGATAAAGAAGGCAAACTGGTGTGTGACTGTAAGCACAACACAGAGGGCCCAGAGTGTGACCGTTGTAAACCCTTCCACTATGACCGGCCGTGGCAGAGGGCCAGCGCCAGGGAGGCCAACGAGTGTCTGCGTAAGTCTGCTGTTCTCTCTAACTATGCGCCTGATGGTCTAACATGTGAGGGTCTGATTTTAGGGCTCATGGGGATGTAGATGACACTGCTCCTGTCCTGTCTGTATCTTTACAGTGGGCACGTCTAAACAATGAATTACAGCTCATGTTATTGGCACACAACCACCACTAGTAAATGTGTCTGGCATCATTTGCCTTTAGCTCAAGACAAGCTGAGCATCGTTTTCCAAAGTTGTTCTGAACAGCGAGAATGAAAGCAGTTTGGGTGTCATTCTGTGTAACTGTACGTGATTATCTTGCATTGCAGTAGTCTGTGATATAATGTTATGGAGGTTGTTTAGCCTTCACTCTTTATTGACTTCATATTACTCCTTGTGAGACTGCCTATGTAAGTCATATGTTTTCTGCACAACTTTTCCACTACATGTGGTAAATTTGACAGTATTGCTCTTAGTATAAATAGACTTTGGTAGGACTGTATTTAGGCCCGGTGTGCTTGTCATGAAAATATGTAAGTGCAGGAAGAAACCACTGGCCTCTTTTTAACCTTTTCTATAATGAAATATAACCACATCCAAAAAAAAACACTCCACTTGATATTTTTGTAACATGTTGTAATTGCCCAATGCGTTGGCCTCAAATCCTATTTAGAATTGGACAGTGCCAGATGTGTTTAAGCAGGACAGAGGGGGGCAGAAGCGGAGAAGGGAAGCAATAATAGCATCAGTATGGCAAATAAATTCCAACTTTCCTCCTTGCCAACATTACCTTTCTCTGGCTCCTTGTCCATCATTGACACATTTCTTGACTAAAGTCATGCACACACATTCGTCTAAACAATATCCTGTGAATCCCTTAGTGTTTTCTCCAGTAATGTCGGACACGCCTCTTTTGACTGTAGCTATTTGTTTCCGAAACGTTACACCCGCTCCGCGCTCTGCTCCTCTCTGTGGAGTTGATATGTCACTTCCATCCACCATTCCTGGACTAAACAGCCACGCTCCTACAGCCAACTGGGATGACCTAATCCAAGTGTTGATATTGGGCAGTAAAAAACTATTGCCTATTGCACGCTATACCTGATCACTCATCCGGACTGACACGCCAAATATTCAGTCCCAGATGCCCACAATTTAGGAGTTTTTTACAGTAAATTCGTGTAAAAAATTTTTCCCGAAAAAATGTCAAAGTAGCAGCAGGGCCTTTAACTAGCCTTTCCAGTGTATTCTGAGTCGTTTTGTTGTGAGAGGCAGTAGGCTGAGTGGACCTTGTAGGTGTCATTGTTTTAACTGGAGGAGCAAGTGAGCACTACTGGCCATAGAAGTCCCATAGGTGTCACCAGAGCCTTCAGCGTGGGCCTCAGGGTGTTTGTGTGTGTGTATATGTGTGTTGGGGGGAGGAGAGGCAGAGGGGCCAAGCAGAGGTCATGATCCTGAGCACAGTGGTGACAAGGTTAAGTTGTCTGGAGAACGCTTGTGACTAATAAGGAACTGTGAGGGGCAGACGCAGAGCCAGTTCAGTGGTTTTTACGCTCTGAGAAATGATGTGTGATGTAGAGAAGCTGTTACTGCTGCTGGTTTGAGGTAGTAACTATGATCTCACAGACAGAGTACGCCCGACAGTCTGCATATATGATGATGTCCTGGCTCACTCCGTAGTCTGACTCTGAGCACACACACACGAGCCCCTTCACTGTGGCTCCTCTCTATGACAGCTTTACAAACCGCTCTGCAGAGGCGACACAGCGCCTTGTAAAAGTCAGTTTGTGTTGAAGACGACACAATGGAAAAAACTGTGATGGATTTGCCGCCAGCTGAAGCCTCGGGACAGAAAGAGGAAACAGATGGATATGAAAGTATTGGCATTTCTGTTGGCACAGTGTAATAATCTAAATACTCTGTGTTGACTTTAAGATGTGAAACACTACATTGAACCTTAATAGAGCCTGCCAACGCCGCTGTATAGGAGCAAGAGCCTCTTGTGGATTCAACGACAGTATGACAGAGTGTAGATGATAATTTAAGGCGGAGCGACTGCAGACTCATGTTGGCGGCCATCTTGGCCCTGCTTGCAAACAGCACCAGGCTATTCTCTGTCCCTCCTCTTTCTCATTAGGATTCAGAGAGGAAGTCCTGAGTAGAGCTTTGGGAGGTGTGCAGTGCTGTGCCAAGCCTCATCCTTCCCAGAATGCACCACTCAGACTGCTCACAGCGCTGGGCTGCTGTGGTAGAACAGGGGTCAGAGGAAGGCTACACAACCCTGTGGTCGACCGCTTATAAAGGCAGGTACATGTGGCACAGTTTGGAGTTACATGTCTCTGGGTGTGGTTTGGAGTAGTTTTATGCAAAATGCTACTTTATTAATAGTGTGGAACCAATCAGAGCTCATGTTTAAGGGAATTTCCTGTCAAATCAAACCAATATGCCAAATGAATAAACATACCATAATACACAGATGTCATCACCTAGACTGAGTTGCATGAGAAGATGGCATTAGCTGGTACACTACAGTGTATATGTAGATCATGTGTGCCACCCAGATGAAGCTGTGCATTAGAGCCGTGTATCAGAGCAGAGCAGGTCCAAGTGAAAGTGACAGCTTTAAAGTGTAACCCTGTGCGAGCGCTTACAGACTGGTGTGGGGCTGTGCTTCCACAGGCTCAGCTTGTGTCTTTTGGAAACTATTAGCTGGAATTAGCAGGACACTGACAGATGGAAGAGCGCTGTGATCCAGGGGTGCTCCGAGCAGGGCTTAAATACAAGTGAGTGGAAACTCAGAGGACTGGGACAGATCCATAGTAAACCATGTCTTACACACACCGACACAGCTCAGATGGTTATTGGAGACTGATTAGAATTTCAAAATAGGGTTCAGTCCTTTCACAACTTTCCTCCCTCTCTCTCTCTTACCAAGGGCGCGCATAGGTCAAGATAATTTTTAGACTTGAGAGAATAGTTTTACAAGCGACAGACAACAGTACAATTTCTTCTTGTTTGTGTTAACTAGCGGGCGTCATAACATGGAGCTCAGTGAGAGTCTATATTTAGAGGTGTGTGGAGGATAAAGGCTGGAGCTGGAGTTAATATGCCTAATATGACTACATGTATTCCAACTTTCGCTAATTGACTTTATTGCCCTGCACCCCTCCTGCCTGCGCCTGTCGCTGGAGGGCGGCTAATGGGGACCCAGTACTTCAATTAGTTACACTGCAGCCTCCAAATGAGACAGAACTGTGTGTGTGTGTGTGTGTGTGTGAGTGAGAGAGAGAGGAGGGGGTGCTGAAAGAAGGTGGGTTTGAAAAAAGAACCTCCTGTGCTTTCAAATAATTACACAGCAGAGGAATGTTGTTCTAAAATCAACAGCCCTATGAAATGATGCCTCTGGGGCGCTGGCGTGAGATGCAGGGCCGCAGCACTGGCCTACATGTGCGGGACTGTGGCTTACTCTCACTCTGACTCTCTGTAAGTATAGGCAGAGATGGATGAAGCAATGCAATTAGATATACTCAAGTCAAAGTTCTATACCTTGAGTAGAAACAGCAAACAAAATAAAAAACACAAAACAAAACAAAAAAAACTTATTAAGTATGTCACCCAGCAAAATATATACACTACCAGTCAAAAGTTTGGACACACCCTCTCAGTCATTTTTTTTTTCTTTGTTTTTACTACTTTCTGCATTTTATGTACATACAAATATAGACATATACATCAAATATATGAAGTAAGATATATGGAATTATGTAGCAAAAAGTAAAGTTAAATAACTTTAAAAATATATATATAAAATAAATATATCCACCCTTTGCTTTGTTTAATTATTTAACTTTTTTTCTTTGCTACATAATTCCATATATCTTACTATATCTTACTTGTGTAGAACTGTAGAAAATAGTAAATCTGTCCCTAGATACAAGGTAGACGTGTTCAAATAAATTATAGCTTTTACTGATAACAATTGTTATGCTGTTTTATTCTTAATTACACAATGAGGGCCAAGTTCTTTGGTTTGGTGTTTTGGTTCTCAAGACAATCGTCCGACCAGAAAGAAGAACAGGCCTCACACGAGTCTCTGGGGGTTCTGAGCTTTCATGTGAAACATGGCCTGTCCATATAGTGAAAATGAGAAAAACTTGCATGTGTCATATATATGCAGGTTAAGGCGCAGGCAACCCAGGTGTTCTTTTGTTTTGTATTTTTCTTTTCTTTTTTACTGTTAAGTATATAATTTTCCTTCAAAAGTCAACTCAAGTAAATTTGTTTCATGCCATCCTGACTTGTCATATAAAGAAGCCACCCATAGCGTCAGGGAGGTGCGCTCTGAGGACAGCCGAGTGTCGGGTGACTGTGTTCGTGTCAGCTGGGTTAAATCCTTTGGAAAAGCCTGTGGTTGCCAGAGGCCAGGAGTGTGTGTATGTCTATGAGAGCCGCATGAAATCTAGTGTTTCTGCAGTGCGGTGTTTGAACCCGAGGTGAGGTGGAGGAGGGGCGACACTGTGCCACCCGCTCACACAGATGGTAGTGATCACCTCCCGCTGACTGTCCGCTGGAACCATCTCAAACCATTTACTCTCTGCTCCTCGCTCCCAGTACTATCCAGGTTTCCAGTTAGCTGTTCTGTTTACGGGAAAACTACACAAGGGGAATATGGAAAAATGATTGACTAGTGCTGCATGTAGCATTATGCAACTAAGGCATTCAGCAAAACACGCTCAAGTGAACTAGATCAATGTACTTGACTTACTCATTTGTTATATGTTACAAATGGCTTGTTCTTGTGCTTAGGATAAGGCACGCGTCATTGTCCCCTTAGGGAAATGTGTTCTCTCATTTGACCCATCCTTTAGAGCTACTGGGGCAACCTGTCAGGAGCAGTGGGCGTCGAGTGCCAAATAACTCAAGCAGTTTTTATGTTGTTGATCAAATATGTCAGTATTGTAAAATCAATAGCAATGCTTACAAAATGTAGGACACAAATTTTCACTTTAGTAAAAATGTATCTGCAATGTAATACAGCCACCTATTAAGCTTGTTGTTAATAAGTGGCTATAGCTGTTGTTTCAAAAGACAGTTGAGGACAAACAGCAGAAGCAGCACTGTGGCAATACTGCATTATATTCGATCTTATATCTCATCTTGTATTCCGATACTGATATTGGCACAAATATATTGTCCATCCTTTTCATTCAGCTCAACAAACCGTTCCTTAGACAATCACATTTTTGGTTCTCACATACAGTCTCTCTATATTCATATTACACTATGCTTATTTTGACAGTCAGGAGCCAACTCTGCTTTTCTTGTGTCTTGTTTTACTGTTTTGTCTTGCATCCCACAGTAGCCGTGAGTACTATAGGACGACTTGTACCCCAGCACTATTAGTTTGGAACCGATGTCATATGTTGTGTATGAACAAATCCACCGCTTTAATCAAATGTTCCAGTGAGCAGGCTGCCCTTACCTCCATTATCATCTCCATATGCTCCACACAGCCCAATGGGACACACGCACAGAGCGGGGTTTCTAATGTTCTAACTTTCTCTTATATTTGTCACCTATTTGTGGTGGAAAGACTACTGAAAATTTGTACTTAAGTAAAAGTTACATGGATAAAATAGTACAGCTGTCAAAATATTTAAGAGCACAAGAAAGAATTCTTAGAGTTCTAGTTATTAGTTTCATTTTAGTAGCATTTTAGATCAGCCTTTTACAAAACTTGCGCTAATGCTGCTGGCCAAGCCGGTAAAGAAAGGAACAGGACCAGCAGTGAGAGAGGGTCCATTGGGCTGTACTCACTAACTCCTATGATTTTAAATATAATTAATTACATACTCAATTACAAGTACAGGTTTAAAAATCTACTCAAAAAGAGTACAGTAACATTAGTATGTGTGATTCGTTACTTTCATTCCCTGCCCATTTGAAAGGGACATGCACTCTGACATCTTCAGATCGGGTTAAATATGTGATGCTCAAAAAGAGACTAAAAGACTCAAATAGACTCGCCATAGTGGATCAACTCTACCAACTGTATTCTGCCTGTTCTCAGGATAATGCGATTGCACCGTGTATTTATGGGGACATTAGGTTACTGCCTGTTGGAGGGAAAATACAGAGAGTGAAAGGCGGGACACAGATAACAATGTTTAGATGTGGCCAAGTGAAGTGGACCAGAGAGGGAACAGAGCCCCCCAACCTGGCAACCCTCCAGCGTAATCCCATTAATGTCGCTGCGTGCCTGATGCCATACGCGCACATAGACTGAGGCTGGTGGGGTACTACGTACAGGGTCTGAAGGCAGTGTGAGAGCTTCAAGAAGACACTGTAGTTTGAAGGAGTCCTAAGTAGGCTGTTTTTGGTTAATGAGGTAGGGGGACTATCATAATTTGTTATAGGACTGCACCATATATCGCAGTCTAAACAAGTGAGTTGAGTAGACGCAAATATCAAATCGCAAAGGCTGTAGTTACTTAGATAATAGACTGTCTCTAGCAAAGGACAAATACCCTGTCTTTTTGTAGAAATCGACCTGTACCTGTACCTGTAGTCTACCTCTACAAACATGTTCTGAAATGTGTGGGATTCATAATATTGGTTTATCAGTTCATATTTCAGTCTTTGTTTACAATGTGCACTCTGAACAGAATCCTACTCACACAAATATACGGAAATCTATACGCAAATCGCAGTACTTGTCAGACAAATTGCACTTATTTTCCAAAATGGTACAGCCCTTTAAATCAACAATACAAATAGGTGTGTTTCTGTGCCAGGATTTGAAGTCCAGATCCAATTTTGGACACATTGTTAACTTACACAGTGTACAGGGTAACTTACTACCATGCCATATAGTGTTGTGCATATTCAGTTCAGTAATATTTTATTTATCCCCAAAGGCAAAAGCACACTGTATGGTATACTTAAAACCATGTCAAAACAAAGCACCAGACTATTATAGACACTCCCTTGCTATAGAATAGTATTAAAGTACCTGTTTAAAAATGTACTTAAAGATTTGCAGATTTTGAGGTCTTAAAACGCTTCAAATGTTTTGATTTTGACACAGATTTGTGCTGAATTTTGTTCAACAAAAATAAATGACTTGATTGTTGTTTTTTTTTCTAGCTGTTTTTATTTGTATATTTTAGTTTGTTCAAAGTTTGAACGTGTTAAAAATAAACCCCTCAGCCTTTTCAGCAGATTTCAAACGGTCATAAAAAATACATTTACTTTTCAGTCCTGTTCAAAAATGTAGTGGAGTAGAAAGTATGGCTACCGTCTCTGAAATGTAGTGAAGTAAAAGTAAAAAGTACCCACTGTAAAATCTACTTAAGTAAAGTACAGATACCTAAAATTTTTACTTAAGTACAGTACTTTACTAATTTTACTTCATTACATTCCACCACTGTATATGACAAGTTTAAAGTTTGTCCACATTTTTTATTGTAATATTGATTGTAAGAGAGATTTGATGGCATCCACATTCTTAAGACGTGCATTAAGCTTTTCTTCATTGATCCACATAAAACTATGTGCTTGGCTTCGTTAGCACTACCGTAGCTGGGTACACTATAAAAAAGCATATCCACACACTTTATCAGGCGTTGCTAGTTCTCGTAATCGAAACTCTGCGGACGTGTTTGAGCAGGTGCTGGAGCGGCCAGACAGAACTGTCCTCAGCACTACACGCATACAAGCACATACACACACACACGTGCGCACACACACGTAGACCCCCCACCCACCCCCATCACACACACACACACACACGCGCGCACACACACACCCACACACGACACACACACACACACACACACACACACACACACTGACCTCTCTCTGGGCACGTGCAGGAGCCCTTATGCTTTTCAATCCAGGCCATAGGGTACAGATTTAGATTAACCCTGTCAGTATTTTGATTGGTTTGATGTCACATCTTTGGGTTGTGAAAAAGTAGTAGTGGGTAAGTGTTGTGACACAGAAGTCTAACATATTACCTAGCATGTGAAAGTATGTCATATTTGTATTTAAATCTAGTACTCAAGTAAAAATACTGATGAACTCATTACGTACAGTACATGCACAAAGTTGTTATTTAGTAGACACAAAAAGTAATGCTTATAAATCAGAGCAGGCATACTACTAATATTGCTTCTTGTTTTTGCT
>KN477850.1:364-16222 GCA_000787095.1 Periophthalmodon schlosseri | reverse complement strand
GAGGGGGAGGGGGGGCCCCCCCAGCCCCCCCCTCCACTCCACCCCCAAAAGAGAGAGAGCACTAGGTGAGTGTACTGTGGCAGAGTGGTTATCCTATTTCCTCTTCTCAGTAACATTGACTGTAAGTAAATGGACGTGGTTAGCCCATTAGCCACCGCGTTCCGAACATGAAACAAGTATAATAAGTATAGGGGCTAGCGCCATGTGACGTCAGAAACATGCACCACGTGACCGGTATTGACCAATCAGAGCGATAGCTGCTAGAGCGGAGTGCAGTGGGAGTGACTTACCCAGTTCTTACTATTGATCCATGGTTCCAAATAGGAAGTGAACATGAGTGTGATTCGGCTCATTTGGCTTGGACGTCACACTCCCTCAGTCCACTTCTAAATACAGTCTGTGCTCAGTAAGGAGGTTGTGGGTTAGACTCCTGATCTAAAGCCCCGTGTGTCTCCTCAGGTGTGGTGTACCTGCAGCTGGGGGAGGAGACTAAGCAGGTGCAGGTGTGTTCTGACCTCTCCAACATGGACGCCCTCCGTGCTCTCTTCGTCCGCGCGTTTCCTCAGCAGCTCAGTCTGAGGCTCCTCCAGTCTCCTCACACCTCCATCTGCATCAGAGACCAAAGCAGCCAGAGCTATAGACAACTAGAGGACATCAGGTCAGAAGAACAACATCTGACCCTCTCCTCTGCTCCATCTGACCCTCTCCTCTGCTCCTCTGACACTCACCTTTGCTTCCTCTACTCCATCTGACCCTCTCCTCTGCATCCGCTGCTCCACCTGACCCTCTCCTCTGCATCCTCTGACCCTCACCTCTGCATCCTCTGCTCCACTGACCCTCTCCTCTGCCTCTTCTGACCCTCTCTTGGTGTTTTTCCTGTATAGATCCATCTCTCCACAGTGCTGCCTGAAGGTGTATGTTCGAGACCCAGGACTGGAGCTCAGATCTGGGCAGAGCAGCAGCACGGAGCCCCGGGTCAGTCCTGCACATTAAACACTATAATCAAACTGCTTTCACCAAGTATCACCAAAGAAGTATCCCTATTTTTTATACTTTAACTGGATAAAGTGTGCCCAAACCAACCAGAGTTTAAGTCAGTTGGTCCAAATACTCAACCAGAACCAAAACCAGAACCAAACCAAACAAAGACTGGACCAGAATTAAACCAGGACTACACCAACCAGGTCTTAATCAGGACTGAACCAAGGTTTGTCAGATCTAAACCAGGACTGATAAGACCTATACTGTGTTTAAACCAGTAAGGACTAAACTTGGTCAAAACTAGGACTGGAGTTGAACTAAACCATGTCGAAATCATCTCTACATCAGGGCTACACCAAGACAAAACAAGGACTAAACTGGGACTAAACCTGGACTAAACCAAGACTAAACCAGGTCTAAACTAGGACTAAACCAGGTTGAATCCAGTATTAAACTTGGAATAAACCAGGACCACGACTAAATTATGTCTAAACCAGATCTACACCAGGTCTAAACCAGGTCTAAACCAGGACTAAACCAGGGCTAAACCAGGTCTAAACCCGGTCTTGCTCTTTGCTTAGACTTGGACAGATCCACGTGTGCTATTTGACTTGGGAGCAAACAGAACGTGTCAGTTTGATGAGAGCCGCTCCCTCCATTCACCAGAGTCACTCAGACGCACACACATAATTACACCTCTGCCAACTGTCCATCACACGTCAGCCAATCAGGACCTGCTCTGATCTGCTCTGGGCTGTTATTATCAGAAAGAAAGTCAAGTTTTAGAACAGTTCATAATGTGACAATTCACTTAGCAACTTATAATATATTTCATATTTGCAGCACTGACATGATCTGGGAGCAAAAGTTGTCATGGTGAACTAAAGACAATTTTAGTGGAGAGGTCCAAATAGGTTGCGTTCTCGTTCTAGAATCTGATGAAGTCACAATTTCAGATGGAGGGCAGGGACCTATTGATATTTTGCAATGACGTCACACTGGGGGTGTTCTACATGTATGCCTATGATGGATTGTTCAGCAGTTACGATGGTGACACAATGCACACATCAGAAAACACAGCCAAGAAGTTTTTTTACATCATCGGAAAACTCAAGAAAAAATGCACATTTTCCGAGCGTTCATGGCCCTGTTTAGGTGTTTGATTTTTAACAAAAAGGTGAGAGAGACTATCTGAAAAACTGTTGGCTAATGCTAGCTAGTTTGTGACTGTAATGTTATTTGAGAGAGACTTGCTTAACAGCACAAATTAGCTCACATGTTGTAGTTCCAGCTAAGTCAGTTCTTTATGGTCAGATTGTTTTAAATTAAAGGTCAGATTAAAGTCAAATTTGAATAAGAGCTTCAGACAGAGCAGTGCTTTCAGTTAGCATCACACCCCCAAGAAATGTTGATGAGATCAGTTGCAAAGTATAACTCTATGGGAGAGTCACTGTTTTTGAAATAAGTCTCCAAAATTCTGCTCCACAAATGTTGAACCTTCTCATTATTCGTTTGGGATCGGCTCCACAAAGTTGTCATATTAATCTTACGGCTTAAAGTTCTTTCAACTGACTACAACGTCTTTGGGAGTTGAGTAATGGCTCCACTTTCTGAAGCTACCTGTACTGACAGAGAAGATGTTGGATTTTGTGCCAGTTTTTGTTTCATGTGGATAAGCTCAGCAAATAGTAAATCCCACCATAGAGTTCTGACCTGTTTCCAGCTCAGGTTAAACTACAGGAATTCTACAATGTGATGTGAACTCAACCTACTAATCACCCTACTAACTGCTACAAATTTTTAGTGCCATGCCCTCCCTGTGTGTCAGATGCCCTCCCTGTTTCTCCATGGGGTCTTTTTCTGTGTAAAAGCTGCTAACCCTGTAGTTTAGACTTCTGCAAACATGTTCTGAAATACATGGGATTCTTGTGTTAGTTTAAAGTTCAGATTTCAGTCTTCTCTCAACCACTCTGCCCCAGTAACACAGGGAAAACATGCACACTCCACTCAGAAAGATCAGGAGTCTAACCCACAACCTTCGCACTGAGAGGAGGAGACAGGATAACCACTCTGCCACAGTAACCCGGGGCGACAGCAGACATTTTGTGGTGGTTCTCTGCTGAACATGTGTCACTGCAGTGGACACATTTCCTCCGCAGCTTTTCTTATTTCATAGATTTGCTCAGAACGGTTCAAAAATCTTCTGACGTCTGCAGAACAAGAAGAGGAGGAGCAGTGACACACAAGATTAAGATCTGCTTATCTCATGTTCACAAAACTGGGGCTAAATGAGGCTAAACCTGGGTCAAACCAGGACTAAACAGCCAGGACTCAACCAGGACTCAACCAGCACTGAGCCAGGACTGAACCAGGACTAAACCAGGACTGAACCAGGACTAAACCAGGACTAAACCAGGACTGAACCAGGACTAAACCAAGACTAAACCAGGACTGAACCAAATTTAATCTAAGACTAAACCAGGGCTAAATCATGACTACACTGGGAGTAAGCCAGAAGTAAAACCAGGACTAAACCAGGGTCAAGGCTAATCCATGACTTAACTAGGATAAACCAGGCCTGAATCAAAACTAAACCAGAACTATACCCAGACTCAAACAGGACTGAACCACAACAACAGCGCTGGTTTAAACATTATGTCATGTGATCTGTCTAATGCTCAATGTTACACTCATCTATGACTTCTAATTATGGGCTGCACAATGTCCAGCACTCTTGCCTCACAGCTAGAAGGTCTCAGGTTTGACTCCCGGGCCTTTCTGTGTGAAGTTTGCATGTTTCTCCCTGTGTTTGGGTGGGTTTCCTCTGGGCACTCCGTTTTCCCCCATCAACCCAAAACATGCAAATAGGTCAAATCCTCCAGCTAAGGTAGTCCTGACCAAGACTAACTCAAGATCTGGAGATGGGTCCCACTGCTCCTGACAGGTTTTAACCCAGAGACAATGAAGGATGGGTCAAATGCATGTTATTGAAAATCCTTTTATCTCTCCAGATATCCAAAGAGATCCTGTACGGCGGCCACACTTCTGCTCTAAAGAATCTGCAGGGCTCCATGTCGCCCCCTATGGTCCGCTCCATGCCGTCGTCGCCCTCCAGAGGTCAGGGGTCAACCACATTATCGCGACAACGATCCCAAGTGGCGGGGCGCAAACTCAGCTCCAACAGCAGCGCCATCCTAGAGCGGAGAGACGTCATGCCCGGTAAGAAAACTCAGATCTGATACAGGAAACAACACAATATGAATGAGAGAGTTTTTTTGTTTGTTGTGAAATATCCAGAAACGTACAAATAAGACTGTCACAATAATTACTTTATCAACTTTGTCTCAATAAATAAGACATGGAACAATGTTTATGGGATGGAATATTTGTCACGTATAGGTCTGCAACGATTAATCAGCTGTTTCCGGCTCCACTGACTCTGGCTCCAATTCACTTTACATTGAAAAACTGTGGCTCCTCTCTCTGTAACTGCTGCTGTCAGACTCGTCATTTTGGTCTTAAAAAGTTTGTATGATCCTGGTATTATTATTTCACATTATTTCACAGTATTTTATTTCACTATTGTGTCAGTAAATCAAGATATGAACATTAATAAGAGACCAGGCGCCTTCTTTCCTCGAGGTCACTCCCGCTAGCAACAGGTTTGATTCACAGCATTGCAAAGCGCCTGCGCCGTGCTAAATTAGCAGTGTGGGTGGGAAGTGGCGTTACCTTCAACAGCCTCGCCCCAGACTGGCTCTTTGGTTGCGATGATACTTGCAGCTGGAATTCCAAATATTGAAGTCTACTCCAAATTCACCCCATAACTGCTAGCCTCGAACGCTATGAGTGACGTCACACTCCCTTAGATTAAATCTGAGATGTAGAGGGTTGAATAAGTCACTTGTGTAGCTATGTATTGTTTAATTATTTGTGGCAGCTCATGTCTTTTAATTACACTGTTCATTGAAATGGGGTTTTGTGGGATTATTCTGCTTTTGGGTTATTGCATCAGTAACAAATTCATTTCAATAATAGCATTTATTGTGATATTTTCTGTAGCAATATATCACACTTTAAAATGTGACCAGCGTATACACAAAGTCCATTTCTGTACCCTGATGACAGTTTAGGCAAAAAAGTTTTGCTTTGTCTGCAGTGGGTGGTTTTTGCATAGCCTGGCAGCCGGACTGACAATCTTTACAGTCTGGTTGCCTCTCCAAACTCTGATTAGTTGATCCACTTGTCAGTCACACATATTTTAACTTGGGGAGATAAGGCCGGAGCTCAGACTACAGTTCTTTATATAGTTTTGGAAAAGCATGCAGTCTTGGTTTGCCAAGTTTGGTTGCAGTTATGGCAACTGCAACAAGCAAAACATCACTGAAAAGTGTTAAACTTCCTCTTACTTTTGAAGCCATCTGCATCGGTACATCATGTTTAAAATGTTATGCAATCTGTGTATGGAAAACATAAAAGTTAATAGTATTTTATTTTATTTTATTTATTTAAGAAAAGGAGGAACAGTGCAAATTAACATTAAGACAAATGTAAATATGACAGATTATTGACCTTATTCAGCTCCTCCCACCTTTGCCTCTAAGTGCTTCTAAACCACACATTTCTTTGTGGTGGCTCTTCTGGTTAAGCAGGAATCCCATTCATTTCAATGGAGAATGTGAAAAGAATTTACCGCTGAAATCTGATGTAAAGTAGTGTTGATTTGTGTAAAACGTCCAATGTTCATGTGACCAACAAGTCAACATTGCTCCGGTTCTCTGAGGCTTTAAACGGCTCTGTAGTCCACATAGAACTGATTTACTGTCATGATCAGCAGCCCCGTGTAAACTAATACAACCCTAATGACTATGCCGGCGCCCACAGCAACTTCCAAAATAAGGTGAATGGCATTGGGCTAATTTCCACATGCAGACCCCCAGGCAGGTTGTTACAAAAATAAAACATAACACACACTATTTGAAACTATGTACAATTAGACAAGAGAGGCAAACAAAGACAAGACCAGAGATTACAGTGTCAGGTTAGTACAGGCATTTATCAGTTAAACAAGCTGGAGACGGACATTTAGAAATCCTATTCCACTGTATCGCACATGTCCTTATATTGCACATACACTTATATTGCACAGATTCATATTGCACTAAGTTCTATTGCACATATCGTTATATTGCACAGATTCATATTGAGTTCTATTGCATGTGCCCCTGTATTGCAGATTCCTACTGCATTTTTAACACAGTTGATAAAATGAGTCCTGCACATGTCCAGCTTTTAAACATTTAATCTCACACATGATCTCACACAGTTTGAAATGCTTCTGGAAAGCAGGGACACTGGTGCTTTCCTTCACTGAGAGCAGAACACTAGGGGTAGGGGGCGCATGGACTTTGCATAAGGAATGGCCTAAATGCAAGATTCCTGAAACATGTATGAGTTAAGCAAAGCTGTTTTTGATGAGGATACTACAGTATCTCGTAGGCCTTTAAGTCTACCACTGTTGTACATCATTACAGAGAAAGAATCACATGACTTTCTTTTATCGTATCATTACTGGAAAGTAAAAGCCAAAGTCAAAGAGAACAATAGAGCGAGCCAGTAGGGCCATTAAAGGTTGAATGCAGACCATTAAGGCTGAAACTGTAAACAACAACTGTTTACAGTTTCAGTGTAGTTAGCTCCTCCCTTCAGATAGATATAAGGCAGTGTCCACCAGTAACGTCTTCACTCCTAAAGCGTTTTGTCCAGTTGACAGATTTAACTTTGGCTTTTACTATGGACCAGACCTGGACGACTGAGGGATTACACAGACATTACTGAGAAGTGCAGACAGGTCATGTGACCAGAAGAATGTCAAAAATCTCCATGACAACCTAAAAATATGTGTATTACAAGAAGACAACAAGCAATTTGTCTTTTATTGTCTGGGAAAAATCTGAAAAATGCGCAGTGCTCCTTTAAGATGAATATGCAGACGATACACGGGTTTGAAGAGGTCAGTTTAACTCTGCCTAAAACATTCTTACACAACATTTAGGTTCATTCACTCACCTGGAATGAGACTGTAAACTGCATGAAAATAAATATAGAAAGTACTCGAGTAAGAGTACTGTTACACTGTACTATATATTACTCGAGTAAGAGTACTGTTACACTGTACATATCGATGATATGTTTTTCCATGGCCAATGCCGATACTGATATATTAGAATCTACAGCAGCCAATGGTCGATAATCTCTGAGGATACATATGAGAGATATGTAGGAACAATTTTCATAATTTTTCCCCCAAAAATATATGATTTGAAATATATAATTTTCACTGCTTGGCATAGTAAAATGCTAAGATTTATGTTTTAAGAAGAGGATTCTGTTCAAAGCTCACATTTTAAACACGTCCAGGAGAAATGACAAAAAGACTGAAATCTAAACTGACAAACTAACACAAGAATCACATTTAAGAACATGTTTGTACAGATCTAAACTACAGGGTTAGACGTTTCTATGCTACGGCAGAGTATAAGGGTTGCATTAAAAAATAAATGATGTGGGCACTATGAGAATAAAGTCATAGACAAAGTAAAGCTGTCATTTTATCCAGATTTAGAGGCTGACATGTCAAAACACAGAAGAGTAACTCACCACCACCACCAGAGTGCAAAATAAAAACCTGTGTACGATGGATGTACAACTTTATATTTCTGGCCTTTTAAACATTAACAACTGGTGAATCTTTTCTCCGGAGGCGGACCCCCATGCCCCTCTGTAGCTCCTGAGCAGGATACCAACCGCGCTCTAATACACAGACAAATACAGGTGTACGAGTCTCGACTTTCACCAAATCTGTTCCCTTGACTTTGAGCTTTCTACACTTGTTTACATTGGTTGACACTTGTTTACACTTGTTTACGGGTTTATGGAGCTGTGTACAACCTGGTAGCTCATGTTTACGCAGTGTACCTGGAACATCAGTTTGAGCTCTGTGTATTGGACTAAACTGTTCACATTTGGAGACAGAAACAGGACAGTGGCCATAGAGATTAGGCCAAATTATAATCTGTGTGTAAATGGGGGCTCATTATGGATCGACAATGGGCACATCTTTGAACGATGATTGTGCAAAGTGCCCACATTTAGAACAATAGAGAAGTGAAGCTAAGCGGAGCGGAGTCTGGGTAAAGATCACACTGAGACTCCTCCACCTGTTTGCGGCTCAGAGCACAGCCTGTGTCTTGCCCAATGAGCCCCAGGGGGCGCTACGCTCTGCAGGCTTTTTCCAAGGAGGAGTCCAGTCACTCCATGGGAAGAACATGTAGCCCACTTCATTCAGCAGTTTTGATTGTGACTGATGCATGCGAGCAGAGAGGTGACAGCTAAACTGTGGTACAGATCTGTCTAATAAGTCACACACATATGGGACGTGTAAAGTGTCAGCATTTCAAAGTCACAATATATCAGCAAACCAGTCTGTCTATTAAAAAGTTACTTGAGTAAATATATGTGATTAAATGTAACTGAATCCTACCCTCTCTGTGGCTCAGATGAGGAGCTGTGCCCGAGCCTGGCCCTGGTGGTTCACCCGGATGCCCTCCCACGTGCCGCGGCCTCTCTGCCCCCCTCGCTGTCCTCTGTCCGGGGGTCGTCCCTGTGCAGTGCCCCTCCCTCCCTCTGTGTGGAGCTCCAGGGACATGGGACCGGACTGCCTCGCTTCCACGCCTCCGTCAAACCTCTGCACAGCCACACGGAGGCCAACTCACTCCACAGGTAACAGCGCCCACCTACCAACAGGTCACTGGTTCAAAGTGGAATGGAATTGGGATGACAGTGCAAAAGTGTCTAAATGGCCCATATTAGGCTATTCTCTGATTTATGTTCTAATGTTGTTTCCTCATCACAAACAGACCTGGAGTGTTTTGTTTCATTCACACATGTTTAACACACAAACCCTGCACATTTAGGCTGAGTTCTTCTCTCAAACTGAAAACACTCTGCTCTACTTTGTGATGTCATGTGGTAATACAGGAAGCGCTCCACTGTGTTTTAAAACTCCATACACCTTTCATTTGGATAATCTTTGGATAATAACCGATTTCTACTGAACTAAAGGTAAAAGGAGCTGTTAACTTGAAAACTACTACTTCATGACATCATAAGGTGGAACACAACATTTTGAACTTTGGAAATGTAGCCAGACCCTTAATAAAGGATTACTCAAACATGTGTGAATGAAACAAAACACAACTCTAGATATGTTTTTGAGGAGGAAACAGCATTATAACATAACTTCAAGCTCACAAGAGTCAATTTTGCGTAATATAGGACCTTTAAAGTTTAAAAGTAGCAAAGTAAAGGCACAAATAACAAATTAAATATGCCAATTTTTAAGGAACTATTTAAAGGTTCAAAATGTAACTTTTCTGGTAGAGGGTCCACCACCTGCTTTGTTATTACTTTGTCTGAAATTATCCACAGTTTGGCATTGAACTTATCTATTGGCATTTGACTCGTTCTCCAGTGTCTCTGGGTTAAACTTGTCAGGAGCAGTGGACCCATCTCCAGATCTTGAGCTAGTCTTGGTCAGGACTACCTCAGCTGGAGGATATGACCTGTGGTACATGTTTTGGATTGATGGGGAAACCATGCAAACTCCACACAGACACAGGGAGAACATGCAAACTCCACACAGACACAGGGAGAACATACAAACTCCACACAGAAAGTCCCGAGCAGCCAGGGAGTCAAACCTGGAACCTTCTTGCTGTGAGGTGAGTGTGCTCGCCCCTCAGCTCCCATGCCAATATGGTTCAATACCATATTGTGGAAACAGGCTTAAACAACATTCTAGGAAAACAAGTAACTTCTTCATGGAGACAAGCAGGTGGTGGTCCCTCAACCTTTAAAGTTCTATACTTTTACAGAAAATGTATCTTGAAATTAGGGATGTAAATCTCCAAATCTCCAAATCTCATGGTACGATACTGTCACGATATTCACTGGAGCTACATTACTGTCATAATCCAAAGAATGAAGAAGAAATAACAGTTATAACAGTTGCTTCTTCATACTGTCTGCACTGGAGCAAAGGATTATGGTCTATGTAGTTTTTTAGATGTTACTCCCACAAAACAAAGCATTTAAACAAAGAAGCTTTTAATTTGATATATTGTGACAGCCCACGACAGTATTGAGACTTTTGACGATATGATATCACGATATTTTGGTTATTGTTTCATCTTTACTTGAAATAACAGCAATGATTGGAAAGTAAAAATGTGTGTGTGCAGTCAAATGTTCATAGTCAAAAGTCATTTTAATCCATGTACAGATAAATTTGACATAAAATCCTGCCAAATGACATTACAGTTGCCAATGGTAACTCTTGAAAGTATACACTCTTTTGCCTTTTTCATCTTGTGTCCAGACCAAAGACCCATCAGAGGTTCGGGGACTTCCCTCTGGGGCCCCTGTCTCCTCCGGGCTCTCCCCAGAGACGGAGCACTGCGCGCGGGCACATCATCGGAGGCGTGGGCCTGGTCTCCCCTCTGCCTCCGGAGCTGAACTCACATAACAGCAAAGTGAATGGAGTCCCACACGAGGCCTACAGGGGGCGCAGTCTCGGCTCTAACTCCTCTAACTCCTCTAACTCCTCTGTGTTTGTGGACCGACCTTTGACCCTAACAGACGAAGTGTTCAGGGGCCTGGGTCACGGCGGCTCTCAGAGGTGAGACCAGGGATGACAACGGAGAATCCTGCAGATAAACTTTATACAGGGCTGTGTAATTAAAAGAGCTGTATGTAGCCTGCACTATGTTTATCTTGTATCTGGGGACACAGAGAGGTCAAAGTTTACTACATTTAAAATCTAAATCTTGCATACGGTTCCTTTAACTAAATTCTGTTCAAAATAATATGAACTCACTCTTCTCAAAATCCACTTTTGTGACCCTCATTGTTTCCCATATTACGCTATTTTCTGATCTGTTCTAATGTTGTTTCCTCATCACAAACAGACCTGGAGTTGTGTTTTGTTTCATTCCCACATGTTTAACACACAAACCCTGCATATTTAGGCTGAGTTCTTCTCTCAAACTGAAAGCACTCTGTTCCACCTTGTGATGTCATGTGGTAATACAGGAAGTGCTTCACTGTGTTTTTAAACTCCACACACCTTCACTAGAATCATTTGGATGATTCCAGCTCTGGAATTGCCGATCTCTACTGAACTAAAAGGTTAAGTTGAAAACTACCACTTCATGACATCACAAGGTGGAAAAGAGCATCACAAGGAAAAGATCATTTTTTGGAGATGTAGACAGGCTAATAATAAAGTGTTAATCAAACATGTGTGAATGAACCAAAACACAACTCCAGGTATGTTTTTGAGGAGGCAACAACATTATAACATGGCTAAAAGCTCAAGAGTCAGTTTTGTGTAATATAGAACCTTTAAACTGTCACAAAACATTACAGATAAAATATATAATGTCTGTACATTCTCTACAGGTTCATTTTGACTGTATAAAAATCATTCTAATTTGAATTATGAGCAAAAATAATTGTGATTATATTAGAAGAGCCACTTACTGTTGAGCTAAAAATCCTTCCAGTCTATTTTCAGACCTGTGCCCTGTTATGTACTTTATTCCACATATGTTGTTCTTGTTGTGTCCTCCCTCAGTGAGCGCATCTCGGTGATGGAGGAGCAGATTGCCAGTTTGGCCGGTCTGGTTCATCGTGCTCTGTCTGTGGGAGCAGAGATACCGGAGATACAGGAGCTCTCCGGGTACGAGGCACTCACAATAATAATCATGTCTTTAATAGTACTACAAGACTTTTATAGGCTACACTCTGTGAAGGCTTTAAAGTGTATGACTCTCATTTTGACTTCATTTGGTGGGATAATATCTGTTGTGTTGTGAATATAAATGATAGTTTTACACCAACCGAGAAGCAGTTTGTGAAGAAAAGTTTAAAATATATTAATACAGGAAGTAGACAGTTCTGTTTTAGAGAGTTCTGTACTGATGACATCATACTTTGAACATGATTTCAACATATTTTTATTTGTACAAATCTCTGTGTACAATAGAGGAGTTTTGGACCAGTGTACAATACGGTTGCTAGGTAACAGTTATGGAATTCCCATAGACTGTATATATAAATGGACATAGCTAACCTCAAAGGGGCGTTACCTTCAACAGCCTGGCTCCGGAGTGGCTCTTTGGTTGCCATGATACTCACGGTCGGAATTCCAAATATGGAACTTGGCTCCAGATTGGCCCCTATAACTGCTCTAGCCTCGATGAGCTTCATTTGACTGGAGCCGAACACTATGGGGGACGTCACACTCACTTAGTCCACTTCTTTATATGGTCTGTGGGAATTTCCTAGAGTGATGACATAATTTCCAAATTTGAAACCTAAAAAAATTGTCAAACTGGAGAAAAAAATGTAAAAAATTGTTTGAAAAAACAAGTTAATGTTACAGAAAGTTAGAAGTGGAGGACGTGGTGTTGTTGGTGGAGGCCATAGCGGCTTTGCTTTAGTGTTTGTTTGTCTGAGGGATGATGCTTTGTGTCATGTCACAATCTGCTTTTATCAACTGTGAACATGGCTAAACCAACTGCAGCTCTGTTTTTTATTATTTCACTTTCACTCTTCTGTGTTTGTGTAGAGGCCATTTTGAACCATGATTAACAAACGTCTTCTTTCTCTTCAGTGAGAATGGACCACACAGCCTCCTCCACCACAAACCAGGTCAGACTGTAAACATTCTGTTTGCACCTCTGCAGTGTTCACATATTCTCTTGTTTATGTACTGATGCCTCGCATATGTTAATATAGTAATGTCTTTTTGTCTTATAGCTATGTCACACGCCCCTCCAGGCCCCGCCCCTCCTCGCTGTCTCCCCGGTGATGCCCTCCAACACAAACTGACTCTGACCAAACAGTCTGTGTGTGACCTGAGGCTACAGCTGGAGCAACTACGCCACCAACAGGTCAGAAGCAGAATAATCATTTTCATTTACCACTATTTTGACAAAGTAGAAAAGTGACTGTTCCTGACCTAACAGCAAGAAGGTCCTAATCCCAGGATCCCCACTCAGATCTGGTCCACTGCTCCTGATGGGTTTAACCCGGAGACACTGAAGGATGGGTGCCTAATACTAGTACCCATACCATAAGCTCCAAGAATAAAATTTAAAAAGTCATGATTTTCTGTGAAACTTACTACTTATTTACAACCCCACTCACAGTAAGATTGTAGAAAAGTTGCATAGTGCACCTTTAAAGCTAACAATTAGCATGCTAATGTGGACTTCCTGATTTTTGGACCATAAAACGCTTTAGATTAGATTAGATGCAGAGTAGACAGCACACAGTGGACTTATTTTGACCTCACAAGCTGCTTATACAATATATCTGTTCTGGGGAAAACACATTTTTTCTCAAATACATGGGAAAAGTCAGGTACAGGACCTTTACATAATCTTAGTACTTTCATTGACTAAATATATTTATACAATGTTGAGTTTGATGAGCAACCTCTTGACCTCTTCAGTATTAAATGAACCTTTTCCTCTCCTCTGCCTCAGCTCTGTCAGCAGGCCGCGGTGCACTCCATGCTCAGGGCCATGGGGCAAGAGCTCCTGGGCTTCATGAGGCAGAAGCTCCTCCAGGGTCAGGAGAACTTCTATGGACCACGAGCTGAGGTCGAGAGAGGGAGGAGAGATTATGTGAAGAACCAGGAACAAATACTACTCCAGCTCAGGTGAGAGAGAGAGAGAGAGAGAGAGAGAGAGAGAGAGAGAGAGAGAGGAGGTAAAATACTATTGGGGCAAACTGACAGAAACAGGGCTCCACAGGCCCTCCAACCCCCACCAACGCACTCACCACATTCATACTAGGAAATGTGGGTGAAGTGTCTTGCCTAAGGACACAACAACAGTAGAGCCACTGCTGCCCCACTGTGGTACCTGGAGTTCCCAGCAGTCTCCCATCCAAGTACTAACTAGAACCAGCCCTGCTTAGCTCCAGAGATCAGACAAGATCAGGCTTTTGCAGGGATGTGGCCACAAATACAAGAGATATAGAACCAAACCCTTCTGTATGTCGTAAAAAGCTGCGTCTCAAAAGAGGCTGCAAAAAAAAAAAAGAGTTGACAAAGAGAAATGTTGCCGTGCAGTCTCCTAAACAAGGATAAAAACAGATTTCTGCTCTTTTGTTTTTATTTGACTTTATGTGCAAAACTTTACAGACATGTTTAACCAAAATATAATCATATTGTTGTTGTCTGTATAGTAAACAAATAAGATGTCTTATTTGAAATTGCCAATATTGCCCTCCCCATGTCCTCTCACCCCTGTAAAAACATCAGGGTAATTAATAGGTAATGTGAAAAGTGTGCTGCCCAAGGGCCCAATAATAATAGTTTGAATGCCACGTTATCTGTGATATATGATGTATTTATTCAGCTCATGGGTCTGTCCTGAGCTTTCATGTGAATATTTGGGATTTCTGAAGTTCTATTTGAGAGTCACATTTGGAGTGACGTGAGGACAGAGACTTAAGAACAATCCTTCAGGCTTTGGAGCTGATGAGATGTGAGAGGACAGGCTTCACACAGCGCCCCCTACCCACAGCCTCCAGGTATACAACTGTTATTCAACACTAAAATATATGTCACTACAGTCACTCGGAGAGATCAGGAGGCTAACCCAGGATAACCACTCTGCCACGTAACATAGGGACAACATGCACACTCCCCTCAGAGAGATCGGGAGTCAAACCCACAACCTCCTGGTGAGAGGGAGGAGACAGGCTAACCACTCTGCCACAGTAACACAGGGACAACATGCACACTCCCCTCAGAGAGATCGGGAGTCGAACCTACAACCTCCTGCTGAGTGGGAGGAGACAGGATAACTACTCTGCCGCAGTATTTCTTGTGTGACATCTGAAAAGAGCAGTACTGTCTCAGGGCGGTGGATGGACTTTAGACAAAGGACAGAACATGGCATTTGATAAGTTTATGTTTCTAATCAGAGCAATGAGCTCACGCCAAATTATCAAAATATCACGGAACATTTCCTCTGCAAACTTTTGTATAGTCTCCCCAAAGTTCAAGTTTCATCATTTAGACCAAACATTCTGTCAACTACAAGCCATTTTAGTTTATTTCTAGCATAGGAGATTAAAGCTGCACAATGTCACTTTTGTGAAAGGACTGGAACCTTCTCATCACCACTGAAATGTCATTGCGTTTCCTGGAATGTTCCCCAGTGAAGCATTAAACTTGTATATCCAGCATTTGTTCAATTGCAGTTGCTAAAAAATACCCAAAAACATGCATTGTTACTGTGAGTTAGGTCGCCTCTCCACAGATCTGACCGCTAACTTGGGTTGATCACATCACTTGCTTGGAGATTAATAAATATACTGTGGAACATAATGGGCAATGCAATAACATCTCCATAGAGACCAGCAGGTGGACTTAAATAGAGTTGAAAAGTTCCATAATGGTTATGGTTTATGGTTCATGTCTCTGTGGCTGCTAGGCCTCTGTCTCAGAGTGGTCTGGTTTATATGTTTGTTTGTATTTGTTTATTTATATGTTTGTTTGTTTGTTTGTTTATATGTTTGTTTGTTTGTTTATGTATATGTTTGTTTGTTTATATGTTTGTTTATATGTCTGTTCAGTGATCTGGAGGAGTTTGTGGGTAGTCTGCAGAGGTCGGTCCACTCTGGTCCAGGAGCAGTGAGTCTCGGTGATGTGGAACTGGCAGCGGTGAACCTGCGCAAAGTGGGACAGGCCATGGCTCTGCTCAAAGGTACCACAGTGGGACAGAGGAATAGTAA